>SNQJ01S0172309.1:9997-36616 GCA_010110895.2 Picea sitchensis
TGGGTTTCCTCAAGAAATATCTATCTCTGTATATTTCATGTGTGTGTTTTATGTTGAATGTTCTATTGTGTACCTCCCTACATTATTGTGATTGTCATTGAGTGCTCTGTAAAGAGTTTAAAATAAGCATAATTGTTTAAGCATGGTAACAAATAATTCACCCCCCACTTAGTTGTCCAACAATTGGTATCAGATTCGGTTCCTTTTATTTAAATGTAGATCAATAAGCTTAAACATGTCAATCCATGAAGTAACTTCAACCAATAAGGCCCCTCTTTTCAATGGAATAAACTTTTCCTTCTGGAAGGTTAGGATGAGAACCTACATAATGGCTTTAGGTGCAGATGTATGGGATGCGTAGAGACTGGTTATGTAAAGCCAGTTGTACTATATTCTAAGGATGACAAGCTAGAATTCATCTTCAACACTAAGGCTATGAATGTTATTCTGAGTGGGCTTGAAGAAGTAGAATTTGTAAAAGTTATGCACATAGAAACTACCAAAGAAATGTGGGGCAAACACATTAGCAGCTATGAAGGTAATGAGAAGGTAAAGGATGCCAAGCTTCAAACCTATAGATTACAGTTTGAACAACTAAATATGAATGAGGATGAGATAGTTAATAAATTCTTCTTAAGAGTTGAGGATCTTGTGAATTCCATGAAAGGTCTTGGTGAGAATATTGAAGACATATTACTAGTTCAGAAGATCTTAATATCTCTCTCTGATAGATTAAATCCAAAAGTTTATGTAATAGAATAATTGAATGATATTAAGACTCTGTCTATTGATCAACTTCCAGGAACTCTAACTACTTTTGAAATGAAGATTACTAAAGATAAATATACCACTAGAGAAGCATCATTTAAAGAAGATAAGAATGAGGATTCTGAGCCTAATGAAATTGAAGCAAAATTTGTGAGAAGACTAAAGAAAGGATCAGGAAAGTACCAAGGCAAGTTTCCCTTCAAGTGTTTTAACTGCAGAAAGGTAGGTCACTTTTCATCTAAGTGTCCACACAAGCAGAAGGACCGAAACTCTGAAGGAGAAGAGAAGTACATATCCAAGAGATTTGGTAAAAAGAAAAGTTTATGTGTAAACAATGATGACTCCTCAAAAGACACAAATAATGACTCTTCCTGTGAAGATAAGGTTAATAACTTTGTTCTTATGCCCAGAGAGGATGATGATAATGAAAGCACGGGAAGTAATGTCGATATTGAAGAAGATTTGGTTGACTTGGAAGGAGAGTTAATCAGTGCTTTAGAAGAGATTGACAGAATCATACTTAAGAAGAGAAAACAAAAACAATTGTTGATGCAGTTCAAGAAAGGAAATAAAAAACCTAATGAAGACTTTGACCTGCTAAAAGTGGAATTAGAAGAGGAAAATAAGATCAAAGACATTCTTAGACAACAATTATCAGAAAAGAAGGCAATATGTGAAGCTCTGGAAGAAGAGGTAGTAAGAACTAGGAAAGAGTTGGAGAAGTTTCAAGCCTTATATCATCAGAATCTTTCAAGTATCAAATCCTCAAAAGGATTAGCCACCATTCTGAATCAGCAAAGGAATCCAAAGTTGAAAACTGGTTTGGGTTATCAAGAGGGATCAAGTAGTGGTCAGCCAAGAAACAAAGAAGCCATCAAGTTTATCAAATCTACAACCAATGACAACAACAAACCTGCAGAAACAAAGGAAGATAATCAGTCGCCCAGGAGGAGTAAAGAAGAAGGTGCCAGAATTGAATCTGTAGAACAAAGAAATAATACACCCTCTTCTCAAGGAAACCATCAGCATGGAAGAAATCGATCCACTCAAAGAAGACAACCATTTTCTTAGTACAAATATTGTTTCTATGGATATTGTTTCCATTGTTCTAACTTTGGCCACAAAGCTGTAAATTGTTCATTGAGATTTAGACATAAGCAATCAAGACACCCAATGAATAAATATCTATGTTATCACTAGAATTTCATCTGCAAATGGTTACAGGAATCCATCTTCTTCAAAACACCCATTAGTTCATTCATGGCCCATAAAATGCATTTCCAAAGGGTACAAAACTATACAACTGGTGGAAAAATCAGCATGCGCTAAGGATACAAAGGTAGCGCATGCACATGCGATAGTTGAATAACGCTGGAAAAGAGCATATGTTCTCGATGCGTGACGGTGGATGCAAAAATCCGTGCACACCTCAGAACGATGCATTTATGATTTCGGTCATCCTTCCACCCACTTCTGGTTCATCTCCCAAGTCGATTTGACACCCAAATCCGAGATGAATCCGAGTTGGGGGCTGGTCAAAGACCTAAAGGTTCCCTAAAGATCCTCTTGTTCACACCAAAGACTAGTTGAATAATGCCTCAAATATTTGCTATAAAAAGAGGCCATGGGTGCACTATATTTTTAAGGAATTCATTTGTATTATTATGTTGCCTATATTCTTTTGGAGGATCCTCTTTCCTCATAAAGAGCATACAATCATCATTTCATTTAGCCATTCATATCACCTCTTGAGTGAATGTGCTTTGGATTTTATTCACTGTTTCCTTTTAGTTTGTTATTTGTAAGAAGAGCTCAATAATTAGGGTTTCAAGAGCCCTCCCATGGAGGAAGAGGGGACCCATAAGTCTCTCTTTCTCTTTGGAGTTTTTCCACTAATACAACTTATCCATTGGTGGGATGAATGATGTTTAATTTTTGTTCTATTTTTCTTATGCACTCTAGTTTAGTTTCTTTTATTATTATTAGCTTAGTTCTTTGCTTATTTCTTATGCTTGATGTCTCTAACTCTTGCATTCATTGTTGTCTTGTCCAGTTAACCCAAATGGACTTGTAAGCATCCTTATTTTTCTCATTTAGGTGACAAAAGAGATGCAACAATCTGCCACAACAAAGAATGATACATTCAAGTAACAAACTGCCATAGATTGCAAATGGTCAAATTAAGTTTAGAGACATGCAACTAAGGAGGTCAAGAAATAATGAACAACTAATGAGTAAACAACATTACAACAAACACTTTGACCTATTGAACAATGATCTCAAATGCTATAATTGTCATAAATTCGGCCACAAAGTTGCAAACTGCCATCTGAATAATTACAAAGAAGATCCAAGGATAAATCTCTTAGCTAGAAAGGTGATCACATGGAAAAAGAAAGACAGTGAAAAATGTGGTCCAATACTTTTAACTCAAAAAAAAAGGACTCCTGGAATATACACAGTGAATGTTCCAAGCACATGATTGGAGACAAGGATAAGATTCTGCCCATAAGTAAAAGAAAAACAGGAATTGTGATCTTTGAAAATGATGAACCATGTAAAATAAAGGGTAAAGGGATGGTGAGTTTGAGTAATGGAAAATGAAATTCTCAGGATGTTCTACTTGTAGATGGTCTAAAACATAATTTGCTCAGTACAAGTCAAATGTGTGACAAAGGCTGTGAAGAGGTGTTCATGTCCAAAGATTGTAAGGAGAAAAATGTAATTTTAGGACAAGTGATGGCTAAAGGCATAAGGATAGATAATGATGTTGATATTGAATCCTCCCATGAAATAAAGTAAGAAGTAAAATAATAATCATGTCATAAGCTGGAAGCATAAGTTGTGAAGGTTGAGAATTCAACCACCCAAATCAAGTTCCTAAAAAACTCCATGACCCTGGATGAGATCTTGGACAGTCAGAGATCACCAAATGACAAATCTAGTCTTGGATACAACAAGGAATAAATTAGTACTCCTAAGAAGTCTAACACAAGTCCTTCATTTGTAAAAAGGGAAAGTAGGTATGAGAGTGTTTTTAATGATTTTTTCTTGTGGTGTTTATGGCCATAAAAGTCTTGGATTCTAGGCATCATGGAAGAAAAATGAAATTGTTGTAATAGAAGATTAGAGAAGAGTGGTAGGGGGATTCATTTAGTTATGAAAATAAATGGTTGATGAAGGATTCCCAGTAAGAGAGGTGAGTAATATTGAGTCTTCTACAGAGGACACAAATGAAGCTAAAGATGAACAGGTCCAAGAATCAGAAGGAGAAAACTATGAGTTAGATACAAATACATTGCAGAACTCAAATAAGAGGGTCCATCCTGTCAAGGGGAGTATGTATTGGTTGAATATATGATACCTCCAAAAAGTACTGTAAAAAATCAGTGGGAACATGTTTTCTTTGACATTGATGTCAAAGGGGGAGAAAAGGAGTGGTTTGGATGCCACAGATGGAGATATAAGTAGAAAAGTGTAGTCGTTCAGGGTTTCCATCAATGCCAAAGGGGGAGATTGTTGGCATGTTTACAGGTAGAGTGTGTTTGTCATTGATGGCAAGATCAGAGTGTGCATCACTGGAGAAATAGGAATTCGTAAGCTCAGGAGGAGAAGTGAACAATATGCAGAGATGAGAAATCTCAAAAGAGTTAGTATTTTCCAGAAGCGCAGATGAGGTCCAAGTCATCAGGACTCACAAAAGGATCAAAGGTCAAGGCCTTTGACACTTATACATTATTCCAAGTTAGGAGGAAGCATAAGCTTAAGAGGAGGAGTGACAGTGGCCGTTAGATCAGTGTCCATACAGGAGGAGCGCTTAGAAAGATTGAGTCATCGATCTAAGTTCATGATCGAACGAGCAACTTCAGATCTAAAGATGCGAGGAAGTTACACTCTAGAAATTTTGAGATTTGAAATCTCTGGAATGCAAAGTTCCATCAACCTTCAGATCAATTTTGAGTGGAAGGAAATGATAAGCTAGCAAACCTGCATTGAAGAAATATCGAGCCATATATCCAAGTTCATGATCAAACAACCAACATTCACTCTATATCTAAAGACGCGAGGAAGTTACACTCTAGAAATTTTGAGATTTGAAATTCCCAGAATGCGAAGTTTTGTCAGCCATCAGATCAATTTCAAGTGGAAGGACAGGATAAGCTAGAAAAGCTGCATTGCAAAAATATCAATTCGTAAATCTAAGATCCCGATTGAATGAACAAAATTCACTTTGGATATAAAGATGTGAGGAGGTTATGCTCCTAAAATTTTGAGATTTGAAAATCCCAGAGCTTGAAAATCTGAAATGAATAAGGATCGTCAGATGTGGAGATTAGAGATGACCGTTAGATCAGGGATATCTACGTAAATAGATCAAATTAGTAAGGACATGTGGCAAACCACATCAGTCTGGATATGTGGAGGATCCATGTCAGCAAGGACATGTGGCGTAATCAGAGAATGACAAGTGTCACGTTGATTCAGCATTTCAAGTAGGTGGAAATAAAAAATTTGAGTGACACATAGCAGCTACTCGGCTCATGACATTTCATCGAGTGATGTAAGAGTGATGTCACTCCAAGATTTTTTCTTCAGGAGTTTTACCACCAATACTTGACCAAAGGCTCGAAGTCCCGAAGGCCGAAATCTTGGAGCGGAGGATAGCCGTTGGATTAAAGAGGACACGTGTCAGTAAATTGTCATCTCTGGAAAAATGAGAAGGAGAAAGGTTTGAGATTTTCGAAGTGAAAAAATCCCAACGTAAATGAGGACCGTTGATCTGAGAGGGACATGTGACGTTGGATCATGGACTCTGGGTGAAATTCTCCGGGCGCAAATGATAACTTGAGAATTGAAATTCCCGGAGCCTATATCACAAAATCGATCTCTTCCATTGGTTTGGAGGGACACGTGTCATCTGATCGTTGAGACCAAGGATTGCACATGGTCACATGAACTCATCGCCCAAGGTCATATCTAGGGAAGAGCTAGCACGTCACTAAGCTCCACTTTGGAGTTTGAGATATAGGGAGTTGGGAGAGTCAGTGTGACTCATAACAGATTACCCGAAATGTGAAGTCCCAAAGTGATTGGCCCCTGGTCATGGCCAGTGGTCACGAGAAGGAAGGGGATTATGAGCCAAAAGAACCAAAACTAGCTGACTGTAACTATGTTGGGCCGCAACAACTCCCCTTGTATTTTTACAAAATTTAAAGGGCCCCTATTAGAATCTTGATAATTATAATGAGCTATAGAATCAACCTTTTCAAATAGTTCCATTCCTTGGATTGCTTTGAGACAAACTTAAGACATTCACTTTAGTATGAGACATTTATTACAAGAGTATATGTCAAAAGTTAGAAAGGAACATAAAAATCTCAATTTAAACAAAAACGTTAATTTTTATCAAATGTTTACTTTCGTTTAAATTATGATTATGTCTTCATTCTTTTGTTCATTAGCAAGTTTGACTATTTTGAATAATGTGTTCAATACTTCATCAAATAATATCTTGGTTGGTTTCTCATTTTCATGAAATCATTTGGTGATATTAATTAATTAAATTATTTTCTCATTTTGCATCTCATTTCAAAATAATAATAATAAAAGAATTATCTATCATTTGTTTGATTTTGTAAAAAACTAAAATTAATATTTTTTCTCCATTAACTTGAAACTTCTAGATCATATTTGAAAACAAATTATAAATAATGTTTATTTATAAGTTATAGTTAGTTTAAATTCATTATTTTTTTTCTAGATTTTGTTTTATTCACAATTTTTAGGTTATTAATTTAGGTTTCTTTTTGTTTCATAGGTTTCTATTACCAAATATTTGATATGGATATGATCATGGATCTATTTTATTATCCAAATACATTCAAGATGATTGATCCAAAAATAATTTTGGATTGGTACAAATAATTTTATGAGCAACAATAGACAAAATTTGGAAAGGCGTCAAGATCAGATAGGCGATTTTGCAGAATTGATTGCAGCGAAACCGTGAGGAATTTGAAGAAACGGTTGAAAACCCAGGACCCAAATGGACCCATTTACCTTTCGCATAGAGAGTTTCCCCAAAAAATGTACGATTTGAGAGATATTTGGGTATCTTTTAGAGGCAAATTTCAGGTGGCGGAAATTAATAGTGACGCCCAGACTGTTCATTCATTTTATAAATATATGAGAAAGATCAAAGCCAAGAAGATGGAAGAATTGGAGAGAAGGATTTTAATCCTTTCTCTTTTGTATATTATTTCTTTTGTAAACTTTTTATTTCTTTTCAAATGGAGTAATGGATGGCTGGAATCTTTGGGAGATTGGATGAGTATTTTCAAAGAAGAATATGGAATTCTAGGTTGCTTAATGGCTTTTGTCCTATAAGTAAAATGGTTTTATTTTCATTATAATATATTCAAATTCTTTGAATAATTGATTATGCATTGATTTAAATGGATTTAGTCTTTTTTTTTATCAATACATGGTTAGTTATTATCATTTATTGTATTAATTTTTTTAATCTTTAAAGTCTATTATCCAAACAATTTCTTCAATTTCTTCCAGGACTGCAGAATGGACAAGTGATTCCAAAAACTTAATAGAACGACATATATGCATTTTGGCTTTAGCCTTTTATTTATAATGTTTTTATTTATGTTTTTTTTTAAATCCTGTTACATGTGTAGGTCTAGTATCTTTAGATTAAATGATCTGTGATGTGTAGGAGGTTTATATTATAAATACCATCTATCATTTGGTTCATCAAAATACAAATGATGTGATTATATCTTCGATTTAAATAATGAGATTTATATTTGAATATTAAATTGAATGATAAAATGCATAGATTGCTTCCAGATTTATCTTGTCGTAATCATGTATAATTATGAGATCACAGGTATATGTTTGTGTTTCATTTTCTTTCATTAAAACCTAAGCTGCCAATACATGTTCTAAATTTATTTAGAACAATAATAAGGTTCATTGCAGATTTCTCTCTTGGACATGGCAGTTGGATGTTCACCACTCATGTAGATGCTTGGATACACCTCACTAATTCATTGACATGATAGCTTCTTTGTATTTTTATGTCATTTGCATATTATTGAAACTACAATGTATGGTTCAGCTTTGACTATCCAGATGTTCATGTTTCATTAACTTTTTTTTGTAAGATTCTTTAAATTTATAAAAGAAAAACAATAAATATTTTTATGTGCTTTCTTTATCTTCTTCCTAGAAGCAATCATTTTTCACATCGATTTTCGTAAGTTTCGATTAAAACTTGCATCTTGTAAATTATGTAAATAAACGAGACTTGTATATCTTCTGCTTAAATACAAATACTATAGTTACATTTGAACATATGTACATATATATAGTGTGTTTAGTAATTAGTTAGTTATTTCTCTCTTTTATTCGTTTCTTTTAGGATTCTTAGATTGTCTAACAGAGCCATTAAACCCGTCAGAACGAGTTACACCAAACGGATTGGGTTATTTAGACAACCCCAAACCAGACTCGCTCTTCTAGTTGATGGACGGTCAATTTCTCCCGTCAACAAACTGCCAAAGAGAACGAAAAGTCACAACTGCCAGAGAATCCAAGTAATCTCAGGATAATGTCCACTGATGATGAAGAGATTTAGTAACACCAGAGAAGATGAAGAGTTGCCATGATGATCAATAGATGACTCAATGTGAGAAATGAATGTAGAACAAAGAAGTGAAGTGATTATGTTGTTGAGCTATGGAGAAGTAAGGAAGAGCTGTAGTGAAAAACCAGTAGGGAAGAAAAATGACACAGTGAAGAGCATGTAGAGGTATTGTGCATGAAGGATGCAGAAGGTGCACAGAGAGTATAAAAATGCAGAAAAGAGAATAGATGATTGGGGATGTTGAGTGTGATTCATGTGGGTAGAAGCATGCGGTGTGTAGGAGCTGAAGTGGAGAATAATAAGGGAACAAAAATGCATATCTGAGAGAAGAATAGAAAGCACAACAGACATGAGGAGAGAGACACTGATGCAGGTAGAGAAGAGCAGTGTAGTAGAACAGTGATGAGACTAGTAAGCCATAAATAAATGTTGCATCACTGTGATAAAGTTGTAGAAAGCAAATATTTATATTTCAGGGTGGTAAGGAGGTGCTAGGGAGGATTGGTTTCCTTAGAGTTTCAAGTGGGTGCTTGAACACAGGGAGTTATAGCTTCCATCTGGTTGTAGCCAAAAAAACCAGGGTGGCAGGGTGGTGCAAGGGAGAACTATTGTTCTCCATTACACACGTCGGTGCCTATGTAATTGGAAGTTGGTGCTTCCATCCAGTTGGTGCTAGAACACTTACGGATTTGGTGTTTCCTTCTAGTGGGTGCTAGAGAAACTAGGAAGTTGGTGCTTCCTTCTAGTGGGTGCTAGAGAAAATAAAGAGTTGGTGCTCTCAGAAAGTTACAGCTTGAAAAATAGAGGTGGTAGCCTCACAATGAGGTGGTTATCATAAGAATGATAATGTACAGAAAATAAAGATTACTTATCTTATTAAGAAGAAGAGGTTTTTACCCTTTATGGGTTTCCTTAGGAAATATCTTCCTCTATATATTTCATGTGTGTGATTTATGTTGAGTGTTCTATTGCTTACCTCCTTGCATTATTGTGATTGTCATTGAGTGATCTATAAAGATTTTAAAATAAGCATAATTGTTTAAGAAAGGTAATAATTGATTCACACCCCCCCCCCCTCTCAGTTGTCCAACAAGGATATTCTTGTTATAGGAGAATCCCCCTACGGACAAGTGGAGTTCCTCTTGGATACTAGACCCCTATAACCAAGATAGAAAGGTGCAAATGTTGAACACTGGAATTCCTTCTAATGAGGCTAAACTAGTCAAGGAATAAGAAGAAAGGAACATAAATACCTTTAAAAATGCTTGTCTTTGCTCGATCTAGGCTGATCTTGATCTCCAATATCTTCAAAAGGTCCTACAATCTAATGAGCAGCAGCCACAAAAAATTCATCCTATTCTACCATGATTATCTTTGAAATAGATCTATTAAAAGAATGAGTTCATGAAACATACACAAACTTGAAGGAAATAGGCCAAGCACATATATATATATATTAATGAAAACAAAGCAAAGTTCTTACAACTGTATATGCATAGGTAGTAGCTTCACCAATATCTCTTTGTCCAGACCCTTGCTTAAAATCTCCATGATCAGAATGTCTAAAAATTTCACTGATAAATCTCCCTTATGAGATCATAAGTTTGATGCCTTGCATGTCTCTCCTTTTACCATGAAGAGGCCTCCTTATATAGGCTCGGAGAGGCCTAACCACCTTAGAGATCCTTGGGATAGGTTGAGAATATTTCTCCATTAGTTGTGGATTCTCCCTAAGATCTAGCCTTGACGTCATATTAGAATCTAACTAACTCCAGAGATGAAGGGGATTTCTCCCTGATTTTCCTCAATAGTCAAAGATTCCCTTAAACAGACTAGTGCTCCCTCAAAAGGGTGCACAGAGAGTTGCAACGCTCCCCCCAAGGAGGTCAGGGAGCCATAGTTCTCCCTGATAGTGGGTAGGGGAGCTCTTTCCTTCAAAACTGACTTTTGAGTGGGTTTTTCCATGGAAAAAGCTTTGTACTCTTCATCGGATGATTTATCCTTCTTTAACCAATCTCCGAGGGTGTCTTTCAAGACATGACATAGGCAAGGTGACTGTATGATGTCTGCGACACTTGCGACACAACACTTCTGAAATTTGCGACATTTATAATGACAACAATAGGTCACCACTGAAATGAGTAATTTTGATGTGTAATAGATTTCCCCCCAAAGTGCGAAGTTAGAAGATGGAAACTAATGACTGAAGTACTTTGTAGAATTTTTTCGAGCAAGGGTACAGACTCATAGAACCTGGTGGAAGTTGCACACAACCATCAAACAAATATTATGAGATGTTTCAAACCCAAGGCAGGCATACCTATGCTTGAGTGATAAAACTTCTAAGGTATGGTCGCCATAAAATACACTGCAGATCCATAATTATATTAAGGTATGGTTGCTGACATGAACTGATCGTAGCCATGAAAAATACACTATGGATCTACAAGACGATAAGACATAGCCACGAACCAATACAAAGTGGATCTATGTGACAGTATATGTGTCAATATTCAAGAGAATCTCCATCACAACCTAGGCAAAGTGCATATCAGAGTGATCACTCAACCCAGGGTCTTCTTATTGATCCGAATGCAGTACGAATCTGACCATGTGAATAGATGTCCTAATGTCGAACATGGTAGAAACCGTTTGATTACTGGACAATGAGGTAATTCGTTAACAAGCGTGAGGGAAATCACCATTGATGTCAATGATTCCCAAAGCACCTTAGTACATTCCAACGAATGTTAATAAATCAACTGAAGTCGAACATTTGTGGAACCATTCGATCAGAGGTCAATGATGTGAACCCACTGTCGAAAGCGATTTCTATTTTGGCATACCTCGCACCAAGGTAAGGTGACTTGCTTCAAAGGGATCGGAGCTCTAGAGGCCAAGTATTCATGAAATAGGGGACAATACTCCTTTTCATGGGCTTATGATCTACATTTGACACACCAAATGTCTTCTATTTTATCTTTTCCCTTGTCTTTTTTCATATCTTCGAACTGCAGAGACAAACTAGTTAGCTGACTCAATATTTGACTCATACCTGAGATGGATTCTCCCATAGGGGATGATTATAGCTTCATGGAGATCTCCAGTGCCTCAGCCTTCGAAGAAATATTCTTTTGCATCAGGGGAACTCTGATGTGTGGTAAAAGGGAAGCAATGAACCACTGATTGTTTTTCTCACCTAGGATCTGAAAATTCAGTCGGCTTGTTAAGGTCTTGAATCTTTGATCAAATTACCAAATAGGTTCAACTACCTTATTCTTGATCTCTTTCATCTCTATGATACATTGTGACTCCGATTTGGGTTTCTTGAATTCCGCAATCAACACATTCTTGATCTGATTCAATGGCTTAGGATGTGCAATTCCTTGGACAAGCTTCATGTACCATCTCAGTGCGCGATCTCTTAGGGTAGTACTAAACTGAGTTATTTTAACAACTTCATCGATGAAATTCTTAATATTCCATACAAATTCACATAGGAACCAATATTGATTAGGGTCTTCAAACCCATCTCCCCTAAAGATAGGGAGTCTCATCTCTTCTGCCATAGATATTCCTAGGTGTCCTAGGTTTCCTGTCTGAGTATAGGTTGAACTGTTAGTAACAGTACTCTAAGGACTCTGGTCAATCTGACTATTCTGATTTCTTAGGGTTGCTGAAACAACAAGAGGGATAATAGCTCTTACTTCAGCAGTCTGTGCAGTTCCTGAAGTTTTTGGCTCGTCTCAATGAGGTTCTTTAGCTTTTCTTTCCTCTTCCCTAGCAGGTTCTGAATGCTCTTCGTCTGTTAGATATTCCTCTTCTCCACTATAGAAAACCTCGTCCCCATAGTTTTTCTTGAATAAGTTCACAATATGAACTTCTATGAACACTCTTCCACTACGTGTATGTCCATCTCCCGTGTCACTGTCATTGTTTGAATTTTTAAACATTATCTTTTCCAGATCCGACCAATCTACTGTATCTTCAAGATGTTCTTCTCATGCAATAGAATCTTGTTTCTCAACTTCAGAAAATGTAAAAATTTTCCTCTGGGTCCCTTGAAGAAATATCTCTCAGCTTGGCTATATGACTCTACTCTGTCAACAGCAAACTCGATGATGTACCCTCCAATGGTGCTATCAAACCAATGATCTACCACTCTTGATACAACGTTATCAACTCTCTTGACCTTCTTGATCAGTGCCGATGTCCAAACCATAGGAGTTCTAGATATGATCTCAAACTGGGTATCTTCTAACCTATCTAACCACTCATATAACTCCTAATGGATTCCTTCGAAGAAAATTTCATGTATATCAGTAAATATATAGCTCTCCAACCAATCCTCTGTACTAAGATTAGGGTTCTTGTTCTGGGCTTCAGCGAAGTCCTTTTCTTGATCTTCTATCCACTTCTGAATCTTTGTCTTTGAGGAAAACCACCTTGGCATTCCCTCAAGAATATTCTTGTCATGGAAATGGAACCATTTGTTGGCATAGGGGCAGACCCAGGGTTTAGCTCCAAGAGCGCACCAACAAGCCCTAACTACTGGCCCTTTCAGCTACACCTGCGAAGCAGATGCAGTCTCACCTGAAGAAGCTATGGGGGGGTTGCAGGACAAAGATGTCTACAACCAAGGAAACAATAAGGTGGAACCAACATTAGAACAATACAACATGCATATATCACTTATCAGCTTCGATCTATTCCACACATCTATCATATCTACCACAACAATGTAATAACAGTAAATCAAGGTAAAAGAACATATCATCAATCACACATACAAGACAAGATATACGTGGTTCACCCTCTCTCTAGAGCTACGTCCACAGAACTATGCTTTATAATGTATTAAGATGAAGCATACAGATCTTTTCTGACTCTTAGCTAGAATATCTTCTTTCTTCTTTTTTCTATCTCTCCCCTCCCTGCACACCCAGCTACAGGGTTGATCTTCGCACCCAGCTGAAGATCTTACAATACAGAAGTCTCTCGTACTCAACACTTCTCTCTCACCTAATTTTACTCTCTCGATCACACCATAACAATCTCAACACCAACAATAGTAATAACAATGACAACTAGATCGACCCTCTTTCCCTCATGTAGGTTCTTAGTTATACATTACAATCACTCACCAACATCCTTAGGCCGAAATCTATGTGTCAAAACCCTAGATACAAAAACCCTAGGTGTGGAAAAACCCGAGGTCAACTTGGCCCACATTTTCAGGGCTTTGCCAGCATGTCTTTCCTTCCCTCTCGTGCGGTGCTCCAAAGCATCCAACGGTGGCTTTTTCCTCTTGTTGAGTTGTCCACGATCCTGCTTCCTTGCTAATATATCATCCTCGATCTCCTCATCCAACGAATTGGTTCTTTTTACTTCACTCCATCTTTTATTCTCTTTTGCTCACTTTGAACCAGTAATAGTCACTATGTCTTCCGCGCAGTTCACATTTTGCCTTTTCTTCCTCGATCTTTGATTACTTCCATAACCAAGGGCCAACACTTGCTTCTTTCAATTTTTTTCCACATCTAGATAGATGAGTACCTCTTTTTAATTTAACGAGCTCGAGGAGGGTAACACATGCTCGATATAACTCACCTTCGGTAAGTCCCTCTTCCTTTATTTAACAAACTGGAAGAAGTAAGGGTTCGGTCCCATATCAACCCTTCAATGTATGATTGTTTAACGAGTCCAAAGAAGGTAAACTCAGTGATTTTTCATGTTTAGAGAGTCTGAAAAGAACTCGAAGACGAATCCAATGTTGTCCTTTTTCATAATGTTATTCTTGCAAGGTCGAAAAAGAGATAAATTATCACTCGAAAGACGCCCTTTCAAACCTTTTAATGAGTGGGAAAGGAAGCAAGATCACTTGGAAATCTTTTTATGTTTAGAGAGTCTGAAAAGAGCATAAAGACGACTCCAGGGGGTTCATTTTTCATGTATCCATGTCAACCCAAAAAAGAGATAAAATTCTATTGGGTTACATTCTCATGTATTTTTGAGTGCGAGAAAGAACAAATAATAAGATTGGTATTGGTTTGATTTTTACACAAGCTTGAAACAAAATTAAATGTATTCTTTTAAATTCACAACTTAAATTCCAAAGGTTGGGATACCCATGGATGGTTGGTACTCTACCCCTAGCTTGAAAATATAGTGGCATAACTCCAGAATAATAATCAAAGGCTTGAGACATGCCCCCCCCAAGCTTCAATTCATTCACTGACTTTGAGATTGTCACCAATTTCTGTACTAGATGGAGAAAAAGGATAAAGGTGGATGAAATGAAAGTTCGAATATGAGACCTAACGAAAGACTCGACTTGACATCTATGAGATATAGATAAAGACTCTACTTGATATCTATGAGATCTAGTGAAAGACTCAACTTGGTAGGAGAGGTGACTGTTTTATTTTTTAACGAGCTTGACATAGGAAAAGAACTATGCTCAAGGCTTTGGGTTTAGTCCCCAAATTTTTGTTTCATTTTTTAATGATCTTGCTACAGAAAGGAAAATTGTTCTCAAGACCTTTGTTTCATTTTTTAATGATCTTTCCATAGAGAAGAAAACTATGCTCGTAACTTATTCTTGATCATGGCTTCCAAGAGGATAATGCTCTAGAAGGACACCATGTCAAGGGACAAAACTCGATCATGGCCTCCAAGAGATCTTCACTGGATGGAAAAACAATGCTCTGGAAGGAAAACATGTCAAGGGTCTTGACAGGGGCAAGGAGATCAGGCTCCAATATCTCTGCCAAATAAATCACCATGTCAACTACCGAATCTAAGTCATCTTCATCGACAGCTGAAGGCATGCGAGACAACGCCACATAATTGACCTGTGGCGGGGATGATACCGACTACTTATAAGACCCATTTAGGGAGATAATTGGGTTGGTAATCAAGTCAGGACTAACGCATGAAAGTTGATCAATAGTCACCATTCTTTCATCATGAGGGAAAGAATTCACATGAAAAAGAGTGGACACAATAGCCTTCATGGCATAGACACAATCACGCCCAAGGAGTAAATCGAAATCCAAGGGGTCCTGGACTACCATAACATCAATAAAGATAGTTTTTCCTCCCAAAGTTATAGGAAGCTGAGGAAGGATCCCTAAAGGGTGACTGGTTCTTCTCTTAAAAATGAACAGAGTTTGGGTAACCGACATAAGTTGATGATAACCCAAAGCTTGCCAAGCAATAGAGGACAAAATACTAATGGATGAACCTTCATTTATCAGCGCATGAGGAATGTTCTGACCACAAACCTGTACTGTAATATTGAAAGGAATTTGAGAGGGAATATGAGGTCCACTTAGAACACCCCAATAAAAAAGGATGGCCTCGTTACATGGAGGAGGTTTCATAGGAGAAGGAGGAATTCCCCCCAGCATGGTAGATTCTGTATTAACGAGAAAAACATGGGAAGAATCTATTTTAATCTCTAGCGGGAGAGTAGGATCGATTGATGATGACATCAAATTGACCACTTGGGTTTCATTCCCCAAGGGGAGAATGGGGTCGATAGGTGGAAACAGATTGACCGGTTGGGTTGCACTCTCTAATGGGAGCGCGGTATTGACCAAAGATGGGATTGGATCAACTACTTTGTCAATTGGTTCAACTAAGGACGTGACCAGATTGACGACATGATCAACTAGAATGACCAATGAAAAGACCAAAGAAACCACTTTGGCACTCATCAAAGGAGGAGTGGGATTGACCATGTTGGCACTCTTCAGATGAAGGGTGGTACTGACCAATGATGGGACTGTATCAATCACTTGGGTTTCACCTTTCAGATGAAAAGTGGGGTTGATTGATGAAGGGACTAGATCAACTACTTTGGTTAGTGGTTCAATCGAGGATGAAAATAAATTGACCACCTGCTCAACCAGACTGACCAGGGATGGAACCAGATTGACCATTCCATCAACTAACGATGGGTTGGGGGAAATATTACAATAACCGGTCGGAAGTTGAATCTTTTACAAAAGAGAAGAAGCCTCACCCATATGAGGACAAAGGTGAGAGTAATGATCACCTTTGCATAACATGCAAGGAAATTTGACAGTTGTCTTCTTCTTACCAAACTTAATGTCACTAGTTGACGGAGTATCATCAACATGTCTAGAAGAGGTCGGTGATGTGGAGGACCACATTTCTAATACCTTGGGAAGACCATAGAAATCCTTTAGAAAGTGGTCACTCTTACAAAGACTACAAGGGAATTTGGGTTTCAGATTCTTCATTTTAATCTTGTCAACCTCATGAACACTTCCAGTATGATTAATAGTAGCTGGTTGCTTGGATTCAACATCTGATATGGTTGGAGGCTTGGTCCTTTTTGGGTTCTTCTTCTTCTTCTCTTTTCGTTTCTCCTTCTTTTTATCAACCTGGCTACTTGCTTTAGAGCTTTCACTAGGCGAAGAAGGAGAAAGGGAAGGAGACTTAATGGGTGAAGAAGGCGAAAATTTGACATGAGGTTGATGTGTGGGTGGTGTAATTACATATGAAGAATTAGGTGAAGCTGAAGAACTAGGAATATTCGAGATCACTGGAGTGGGGAACAACCAAAACAGTAATCCGATGGTGAGTCCCGTAAGACTCAGTGTGGCAATGTACAGAGGACCAATGCTTCCAAAAGAAGGAAAGGTGAAAGGTTCCCCAAGACAAGGGGTTCCTCCATTGGTACTCCTAGGATTTGATGCCATTAACACTGACTCGACCTAAGGTACACTAAGTAAAACATACAACACACGCTATGAATCTAAGAAACAAAAAATCAAACAAAACTTCCCACAATGAAACCGCTAGTTGGTGATGAAATCCAACATTGAGAGATTAATATAGGAAGGGGTGGGGATAGATTAGGTGGATCAGTTACATTGGAGACCTGCTTAATGGACTTATGCCTTGGTGCAAGCTTCCACACAGTAATTGTGGATTTACCCTCCAAGGAGCCTGAGTGAGTTTGACCAACGTCTGTTCCAGGTACAGTGAGATTTCCCTTCACCGTCACCTTGTGTAATACCCTAAATATTATAGATAATAAGGTCACCAACTTGTAGTTATCCCCTGGGTGGGTACAGTCGACAGTCTAGTCTGTCCATATGGGAAAGATAACAAGTCTAAAATCCTTTAAGAAAACTGAGGACAAGTGGACCAGTAGAACACCATAGGACCCCGAACGGATTCAAAGTTCATGAAGCACTGAGACCAAATGAAGACACTCAAACCTCAAGAAGAACACCCTATATACTATCTGACTACTATGAACGGTTGAACCACAGAGGGATAATATTCATAACTCTCTTGAACGCGACCTTGTGCGTAACCCCTGTGTGAGAGGGGGATCCCAATAAGTTTATATCAAAATTGGATTTTCTCTCCCTATCGCAAGATGCTAATGTTTGTTTGACAACTTTGGAAAGTTATCCTTTCAACCTATTCCAAAGCCCTACCCCTTAAGCTAATGTAGGTTTTCTAACAGAAAATGTAAAAATGTCTGATAAATTTTAGTTTAGTGCTAATTTTAGTGGTTGTTGTTTACTCAATAGGAAAATGGAGTGGACTAAATGATGGTTTGACCGAATCTAAACAATGCAAAGAAATGAGAACGCAAATATTCCACTTCGATGAAAGCTATATTACAAGAAGGAGAAAACTTTTATCATTCCCAAATGCATAATGTCCCAAAATTTTCATTAAACTCATCAATGTCAAGATCTTCAAGAAATGAGTCAAAGAGACTGTACACCAATACACGATTCTTGCCCCCCCCAGCCATGAGGGGGGGAATTTTTGAGAATTTAAGACTAAAAGATGCCAAAAACCATGCAATTTCATTGCTTCAAATGAAAACTAGTTTCACTACCCAAAAGCAAGAATGAAACTGTATTATTTGTTTGATTCTAATGTATAAAGAAATTAAATACAAATCCTTTGACTCTCTGCTACTTTCAATCAAGAGAAAGAGTCCTATGTAAACACAAAAGACACGAAGTGACAAAGGTTTCAAAAAAAGCATGCACTCAAAGCACTGAGAACTAAAAGAAAAAAAGTAGAAACTTGTTCTAACAATAAATCAATCAAGTATTCAACAAATTAAAAACATTCAAGGAGTACAAGAAAATGCAGAGAAGAATCCAAGAAAAGGCAGGGAGAAAGAGAAAATACTCAAATTGTCTCGACAAAACAAGCAGCTAGAATAGGAAAATTTCACATTTGTGAAAAAGGTTTCAAGATCCAATCAATACAATAGGGAGTGAGAAGCATCAAAAACCAATCAAAACAACTTCACAAACCAACCACATACTCTGGGTAAAGACCTATGCAAAACAGGTTGCAAAAGACTGAGCATAAGAAGGCAAAAACTCCTACAAAAAGGGATCAACGCTCCCTATCTCAAGGGTACATAGCATTGCAGTGCTCCCTAAAACACTGTAGGGGAGTGCTAATGAAATATCAATTCTCTGATATGGCCTAGGGGGGAGCACTAGTCATCCCAGAAACTCAAAAAAGGAGCTAAAAAAATGCAAAAACTCACCCAGAATGCATAAAAATTGGTGAAATTTCTAGTGAAGGTAAGAGAAGGCTAATGGATGATGAAAAACTAGTAAATGTGATATGTATGGGGGGAAATGGTAGGAAAAAACCAAGGAAATACAAATAGGATTCCTTCACTAGTGGTGTCACCAATTTTTGTTATAGGATAATCCCCCTACAGACAAGTGGATTTCCTCTTGCATACTAGACCCCTATAACCAAGACAGAAAGGTGCAAATGTTGAACACTGGAATTCCTTCTAATGAGGCTAAACTAGTCAAGGAATAATAAGAAAGGAACATAAATACCTTTAATAACATTTTTCCTTGCTCGATGAAGGATGATCTTGATCTCCAAGCTCTTCAGAAGGTCCTACAATCTAATGAGCAACAACGACAAAACATTCTTCCTATTCTACCAAGATTAGCTTCGAAATAGATCTATTAAAAGAAAAAGTTCATGAAACATACAAAAACTTGAAGGAAACAGACCAAGCACATATATATATATATATATATATTAATGAAAACAAAGCAAAGTGATTACAACTGTAGTTGCAGAGGTAGCAGCTTCACCAAGCTCTCTTTGTCTAGATCCTTGCTCAAAAGTTCCATGATCAGAATGACTAAAACTTTCATTGATAAATGTCCCTTTTGAGGTCATAAGTTTGATGCCTTGCATGTCTCTCTTTTTACCATGAAGAGGCCTCCTTATATAGGCTTGGAGAGGCATGATCACCTTAGAGATCCTTGGAATATTTTGAGGATATTTCTCCATCAGTTGTGGATCCTCTCTAAGATCCAGCCTTGACCTCATATTTGAATCCAACTAACTCCAAAGATGAGGTGGATTTATCCATGAGTTTTCTCAACAGTCAAAGATTCCCTCAAATAGGCCAGCTCTCCCTCGAAAGAGTGTATAGAGCATTGTAATGCTCCCCCCAAGGAGGTCAGGGAGCGATAACACTCCCTGGCAGTGGGTAGGGGAGCATTGTCCTTCAAAACTGACTTTTGAGTGGTTTTTTCCATGGAAAAATCTTTGTACTCTTCATCAAATGATTTCTCCTTCTTTAACCAGTCTTTGAGGGTGTATTTCAAGTGTTCTTGTGATGTCGTTCAATACACAACATAGGAAAGATGACTGTATGATGTCTGTGACACTTGTGACATTTGTGAAATTTATAATTATGACAATAGGTCATCACTGAAATGACTAATTTTGATGTGTAACACTGCTAGAGAAAAGTCACATCCGACCAAGTTCTTCGCCCTGTGGGAGCTTGATCATGTTGGTGCAAAAGAAGGATGGGACTTAGAGACTCTATATTGACTATCAGGCATTGAACAAGATCACTGTCTAGAATAGATACTCGATCCCATGGATTGATGAACTTTTGGACCAACTCAAGGGGGGAAAATATTTCAGTAAGATCGAATTGAAGTCCGCGTATCACCAGGTACTAATAGAATCATTCGATGTGTGGAAGAATGCCTTCAAAGCCAAGGAGGGCCTTTTCGAATGCCTGGTCATGCCTTTTAGGTTGATGAATGATCCTATAACCTTCATGAGGTTGATGGATGACATATTGAGGCCATTCACCAACTCATTTGTAGTAGTGTACTTGGATGACATCCTGATCTTCAGCCAGACTTGGGAAGAGCACCTCCGCCACATTCGCCAGGTCCTCCAAACACCGTGGAAACACAAGTTGTGTGCCAATTTGGAGAAGTGCACTTTTGGCATGACCCAAGTTTAGTATTTGGGATACATTATTGATGAGCATGGGGTGCATGTGGATCCAACCAAGATCCAAGTCATCCGGGATTGGCCAGCCCCGACTACTCTAACAGAGCTTCACAAATTTCTGGGTCTTGCTAATTTCTACCACAGGTTCGCGTTGGGATTATCTCATATCAATTTTCCCTTGAGTCAAGTCACCAAGGGAGGAGCGAAAGAATTTTTTTTTTGGTTGGAATATCAATAGAAGGCATTCGTAGAATTGAAACATCGCCTCTGTTGTTCCACAGTGCTCACATTACTAGAATTGCAACAACCATTTGAGATCGAGACATATGCCTCTGACTATGCTATTGGGGAAGTTCTTACTCAATAGAGGCATACAGTGGCATATCACAGTGCAACATTGTCCCACACAGTCCAAAAGTATCCCACTTATGAGAAATAAATTTATTCCATTGTGCAAGCTTGCCGACAATGGAAGAATTACATTTTGGGGAAGAAAATGATCATCCACACATACCACCAACCCCTGCAGTTCATACAAACACAAGGGAAGTTGTAGAATGATTTCCATCAGAAGTGGTCCACATATCTGCAACAGTTTCATTTGAACATCAAGTACAAGAAGGGAAGCACCAATAATGTTGCAGACTACCTCAATCGACCACCGATCATGGCGATAACCACCGTGCTCAAATATTATGAGCATGAGACTTCTAATTGGTCACTAATATACAAGAGCGATCCAAAATTTGGCCACACATACAAGATGCTCTTGGAGGGTAACCAAGTTCCAAATTTTCACCTCCAAGATGCACTACTATGTCACCTGGGACACCTTTGTGTTCCTTCAAGCAAGCGTGCCAAGATAATTTGGGAAGTGCCCTACAGTCAGGTCGTTGGAAATTTTGGGGTCAAGAAAAGAGTGGTAGTACTACATAAGTATTTCTATTGGCCAAAACTTCGACAAGATGTTGGGAAGTACATTAGATCCTACACTACCTACACCATTTCCAAACCGACCATCAAGAAGCAAGGCCTCTATACTCCACTTCCTAGCCCTATTCAACCTTGGGAATCCATCTCCATGGATTACATGTTGGGACTTCCTTCTACTAAGCATGGAAATGACTTTTTTTTCGTGGTCGTCGACATATTCTCGAAGATGGTCATTATGGCATCCTGCAAGAAGAATATCACAACAAAAGCCACTATTAAACTCTTCTTTGAACGAGTGTGGGTACACATTGGGATACCATAGTCTATCATATCAGATTGGGACAACAGGTTCCTCAGTACATTTTTGTCAAGCCTTTGGTAAATTTTGGAGACCAAGCTCACCAAGCCCAAAACTTTCCATCCCCAAACTGATGGCTAGATAGAGGTCATCAACAAGATGATCGTACACATTTTGTGCAAGTAAAAATCAAAGAATCCACACACATGGGATGAGAGCCTCACCTATGTACAACATATCTATAATCAAGCCCTCCACAGATCAACCAACCACAGCCCCTTTCATGTGGGCTTGGGATTCCAGACACTATGTCCCATTGACGTATCCATGCCCTTTGCAACTACTCAAGATGATTCGGCTCATGTCCAGTCTGAAGTTTCCAAGGCGAGCAACTTCATTGAGCTCATTCAACACATTTTCCAACAGTTTCATGACATATTGGATAGATCCAATCCTAAATAAAAGTAGTGCCATGATCAACATCGGGTGCAACACAACTTCCAGGTGGGCGACAAAGTGTGGCTACATTTGTAGAAGGAGTGCCTCGCTAGACCCCACCGCAAGCTTCGCCTGCTCCGATATGGGCCATACACCATAACCAAGTCAATAGGGTACATTTCCTTCAAGCTCATTATTCCACCATTCCTTGGTTTTCACCCATCGTTCAATGTGGACCACCTTCAGCCCTACTTTTCACCTCTACTAGACACATCCGACATGGAAGAACAACTCACACTAACATAGTTAAATTCAGACTGCATGGAACAATCCACAACTGATTGGATTATGGACACATAGATCAAGAACACCCGCCAACAGAGGATCCAACTATATCTAGTTTTCAAAGAAGGCCAACTCCTTCACCAAGGCAAGTGGCTCACCAAGGACCAAGTTTAGCAGAAGTTTCCTCATCTCATGGAGGAACTCAACGTAATTGGGACCGTTGCTTCCTAAGGGGGGGGGAATGATCTAGGTGGGTATTGGTGGACACCCACCTATTCCACTTGGAACCCCACCATTTTTTCTTTCACTTTTTCATTTTCTTGAATTATAGCACAATTTACTATTTTTGTCAGTTTTTTGGGTCCTGAACTTCTGAAGCCATTTTGAGGCCCTAAACGATGTTTTTTGGGCATCAAAGCTTCGGTGAATATGAGTTCATTCCAGCCTCAATATTTTTTTTCTGTAGTGTATTCCTTGGATATATCTTTCTAATGATGTATCATGTGTGTCAAATAGAGATAGTATGCCAAAGTTATGACCCCTGGAAATTGATGTACCAATTTACCCCGACGGGGCCCGTATTCTAGTGTTTCATCTCCTAGGATTAGTTTTATGGATGTTTAGGGTTTCCATTGTTTCTTAATAATATATAGGCCTTCGAGCCTCATTGTAACACATATTTCAAAGGCATGTAGCCACCACATATCTTCTCATAGATAAGCTACCAACGCCCTAGCTAGTTTATTTCCATTCTGTCTATAAACAAGTTTCTATTCTTTGATATTAATGAAATGAAGTGTTATTTCCACTGCATCTTTGTATTCATGGTTATTTGTGTATTTTGTTGCATTCCTTCATAAATTCGGATTAGTGACTCTTTGAATTCCCTTAAAGAAGATGTTACAAAGTTGTTCATCTCCCTTCTTCTTAATGACAAGTGTACAAAGAAAAGACAAAATTGGAAGTAGTTCAAAAAATACAAAATAGGGAGTAGGTAATAGCAATTTTGATTTTTATATTTTGTCCTTTTATGTATTCTTGTCCCGGAGGTATGCTACCCATATTTCCATCTAATGATGCAAATAAACTAGTCTTTTGTATGCAATTTCTTCTATGGTGGATGTATGCATTTCTAGATTATCATCGAGGGTATGCATATCTTTTTCTAATGTGGTCATGAATGCTTGAACCATAGTGTTATCACTAAAATTTCGTCCGCACATGGCGACAAGAACTCAGCATTGTCAAACAATAATGAAGTCATTCATGGCACTGAATTTATTTCACAGCATTCCAGAAAGGTCAAAAACTATACAAAGTAACCAAAAATTGAAGGGCGCTTTATAGAAGTTGGGTGCACGCATATGCACGGAACATGAATGTACTATGCATGCATACGCGCACGATGCACGACCATTGGCACAAAAACCCGTGCACCTGCTAAACGTCGCATTTATTGAATTGGTCGGCCTCCCAACCACTTATGGATCAGCTCCCAAGCCGATTTGACCCTCAAATCTGAGCTGAATCCGCATGGTAGGCTGGTCAAAGACCTAATTAAGCCATAAATAGCCCCTTTTCACACTTCAAAGGAGTTACATAATCACCCAATGCAATGCTATAAAAAGCCATGAAGAAACATCATTTTCTCAAGGAATTTCATATAATGTTATGCAGCTTAGATTGTTTTAAGGACTCATTCCTTGGCAATAACACATTGGCACCATTTCATTGAGCTATCCACCTCTCCATTGAGTGGATGTGCTAGGAGTTCTTTCACCATCATTCTCATTTTCTTATTGTAAGGAGAGCAAGTTTGTGAGGGCCCAAGAGCCTTCCATTGGAGAAAGAAGGGACTCATAGTCCCTTTCTTCATTGTGCTTTGATTTCATCAATTGATCAGCCTAAAAACATTGGTGATATTGGTCTTTTTGTGTTTGTTATTTCTTTATCCATATGCTCTTGATTTTAGTTTGTACTAGTTTAATTCTTGCTTATAGTTTTGTTGTTCTTTTTCTAACTCTTTCCTCTACAATTGTCATGCTCAGCAAGACCCAACTGGGCATGTAAGCACCCCTTATTTGCTCACCAAGGTGACGAATTGGGTGCAAACAGATTGGCGACCATACTGAGGATAAGGTATCAATTCCTCCCTCATTTGGGTTTATTTTTCTTTCCTTTTAGTTTGTTTAACTTGCAGGTGCATAAATCGGCCTCTGCCGACCTGCTAACCAGTCAATTCACAAGAGAATTTAGAGAAATCCATCCAGATTTTTCTTTCTCTGTCGTTTGTCACAGGTGCGCAGGTATTCCACCCCACAGACATGCATCCTGTGCGCATGTGCCTGAACAATAGTTTTTCTATGCGTGCATGCGCTTTCTGTCTCAATTCTGATAGCACGCAGGCGCTCTATGCGCCTCTTTCTACAATAGGGGCCGCGCATCTAAACTAAATTTCACATTGTAAGGTCTTGGGATGTGGGGAAAGTCATTTTCCTTCTTAAGAATGATGTTATGCATGCTCTAAATACTGCACCACACTTAGACCCCTCATCTTATAAAGGGGATAGTCAAACAAACATAGGCACTTAGGTGGATAAAAATCAATTTCCCTTATTTTCTTTTTTCCATGTGGATGGTTTTCTTTGATTTACAATCTAAGGTGAACATCAATTTTAATCATATCTAACTCACATTTGGGACTAGAAATTGAAGTAACAATCCTTGAGTATGCTCTTCTCTTGCGCCTTCAAGCGATCTTGAGAATCAAAAAAAGATTGTGAAAACAATCTCATCTCCCTTAACAAAATTCCAAAACCTTTAGGAGAGGACAAAGGCAGTTTTGGGACCCCTCTTAGTTTCATTTTTCAAACATATCTTAAATTTGTAACGGGCCCATACATACCGACATGTCACAAAGGTAGGATAGTGGTTGGAATTTTGCTTTCTTAGATCAAAAAACTAGGAGAGTTTAAAGGTTTGTAACGGGCCCATACATGCCCACATGTTAAATCTAGGATAGTTTCATGCTTTTTCTAGATTAACTCACACATAGGGAGTTAAAGGATATTAACGGACCCACATGTCCACATGTTAGTTTCCTAGGGCTTTTAAAATTCTGCAAGGTTGTACCAATGACATCTAGCTAATTAGGTAATCAAACTCTTGTAAGGAACAAGCGATGTCCACATGTAGCAAGGTGACATCTAATTAACTAAAATTTGGCACACTTTCACTCACACACAAAAGTCACTTCTCACTCACAATAACTTATTCTCGAAATGTGGAGGTCTAAGTACGTTTCCTCCAAAGGGATTCCAAAAAAACCCCATCTTTTCTTGACAGGACTATCCACTCCCACTTTTAATCAAACGAGGTTGGTTTTCACCCTCAGCCTCACAAAACAACTTCATCTAAAAACTTTCTAAAAACTCACTAAGTTTTCCTCCACAGGAGGTGCCAAAAGAAATTTTTAGTCTAGGTAGGATTTCGGGGATAGGCATCCAAATAACTCCCCGTTATCTAGTTCTCACATTTTCAAAACATAGAGGTTGACAAATAGGGAACTTCAAATCCTCCAAGTCAAGTGTTCCAATCACCATAAGGAAGGGAGATACCTGTGAAGGGTCGAAGGCCGAGGTCCGATTGTTCTGTGTGTCCCCCCTTGAGGCACCCACCTCTTGGACGGGATCCAGCCCGTGAACCATTTCTTAGGCCGAAAATCTAAATGCCGGACTTTGACCGAGGTACCTAGTGACCAACTTTAGGACATATACCCAGGTGGCAATTGTGGGCTAAAATTGAACCTTGATTGGATTTTGTGTGGCTATTGGGAAATATCGCCAGCTCTTTCAGGATATGCCCCCTCTACCCCTCATTATAACCAATTATTTCATCCTTCACTAGTTTCTCTTTCGGTGACTTC
>SNQJ01S0172311.1:0-11694 GCA_010110895.2 Picea sitchensis
TGTTACGCCTGTTTCAAGCCCTGACTCAAGCTCTTGGACCTTTCCTACAAACCGTGCGATAACAGGGACTACCCCCCTTGGCTTCGCTAGGAGTTGGCCTAGACAAAGGAGTTGAGGATTAGGTGACAACACCTTAACTCTCATTTCCCCCAAGGACACACCGAGTGGATTGAAGATTTCTTCCACGTCTCCCAGGTGTGTATAAGGCGGCAACACCGTGAATAGAAGCCAAACAAATCACTCACTTGAGAAAACATTGATATCATCGTGCATGATTCTATGAGTTTTGTCTATTCATTGGTTCCATCTTGGCCTCCTAAATAATTCCCTAGTTTGTCCCTATCTTAGAAGACCATGCCAATTAACAAACTAAGCTATGGTAGAGGTACCCTTGAGCAAGAGGTTATGAGGTTCATTGTATATACCCTTCCACATGTTGATTTTTTTATTGTAAATATAAGATGCATTTAAAAAAAACCATACTAGGCTAGGTTTGAAAGATGCACTTCCTAAAATGTTAAGGGATAAATGTAAGACAATCTTAAATAGTTGAATATTTTGTATTTATGCTGGACTAAAGGATCATAAAGTTCATCTAACCATTTATGAAGAGGCAATGGTTTAGAAGTTTCTTAGTATATATGGGCATCTAACAATAGTGTGCTTATTGAAGGGTATCCCCTGTTGTGTACAGTTACCAAAAATTTAAATAATGTTAAGACATGATAAATCCCAATTCTAATATCAGAATAAGTTCTGGTTTTGTACCCGGTTGTGGGAGTGACAATCACATTTGCCTTTTTGAATATTTCCATATGAATGTACATTTGCCGAGACCTGAAAATATACAACAAATGATATTAAAAATTAGAAATTTTAGATCTAAAGCCAACATAACATTCAACAATGAAAAATGATGATACTAATATCAAAACCTGTGAAGATTACAAGGGAAACAAGAGGAACGGATCTTTTTTTTTTGTTAAATATGACATTCCATAGAAGTTTGCATATATCAATTTTCTTATGATTGCATCTTTCATCTTTCTTATGATCATTGAAGTAATTTTTTTTTTTTCAATATGACTTGTGATATGCACCAAGAAATACAGACTGAGAAAACAACTAACTGCAGCCAATCATTTAGTTCAATTTCTATACACTCCAGGTGTTAGAGCCCAAAACTTTAAGAACAGAAAGAAAGTAATTAATTCATAGACGACTAATTTTGCATTCTTAATTTTATAATACCTTCTGAAGGTTTTTTATCAAATCAATGAGGTTACATCACTTTAAGGAGGTGTTACCCCTCATACTGTATGAGAGGTAACCATGTGATTCTCATCACATGTTAAAGATTTTTGTGTTAGCTTTTATAGCTCGGGAGGTACTTTGCAAGTTTTGTCTTGTATGCGGAAGTAACCTTATATTTACACTACTAGGCACTTGACTTTGTAATGGGTTTTTATGAAGTTGTAATAAAGTGGTTCTTTTATTAAAGTGACTTTTTATTAAGTGTACCTTCTAATATTAAAGTGACTTTATTTCATAAGGTGCACTTATGTTATAAAGTGAATTTGTACTGTAATATTTTAAGTGATTTATATTGGAGGGAATGAATCATGTCCCTTGATCATGTAAAGACAATATTAGATCTTGGCCATTGGATTTAGGGATGGGGAAGGTGAAAAGACACTTGGAAGGTGAAAGGTCACTTTCAAATTATAAGAGAATGCCTAGGGTAGTGTGCAAGACAAGAAAAGAAGAAGAGATTGAGAGATTTCTGAGAGAGCTTTGGAGAGGAAAGTGAGGGCAGCAAATTAGGAGATTTTCCCAAGAGACTGGGCACATTTCCCAAGTCATTTTTCTGTGTGAAAGAAGCCGCTGGTATTTATGTTGTTGAAGGTTGTACTGTACAGATTTGTACAGTCCGTACAACAAGGAGAAAGGGCACGAAAATCGAGGTGTTTGTTGGCACATTTTTTGAGGTTGTTTGAGGAATTTACTTGCTGCATAAGGGCCATACATTACTGTCCGTACAACAACTGTTGATGAATGCAGCTATGGGAGACATCCTCCAACTTACAAACCTGTGAGATGTGGAACATAGCAGCTATGTGAGTCTTTCTCTCAGCTTACAAACCTGAGAGAAAGCCCCTAAGAAGGGTACGTGGTTCCTGCCTGAGACAGAGCTAGGAACGTAAATATGACCTCCTCCATTCAGAGAGTGAGAAGAACTCCAGATGATTATCTGGTGGAAAAGCAATCTGTTGAGTTAGGACGTGCCTGTGGCTGAGCACAAGGTGAACATGTGAAATCCCAAAAGTGTTGGGCACATCGTCATGTGAACAGAAATGAAGATGATGTGATGGCCTCCTCTGAGTAACAGAGTTGACAAGAAGACTCCAGATGATTCTCTTGTCGGTGGCAGTGAGAAAGCAGATCTGTAGAGTTGACGTGCCTATGGACGAGCACATGTGAACATGTGAAGACCTGGTTCTTCTGTGTAATGCAGTGAATCAGAGCTATGACATCCCTATGGATGTGCCCCTAGTGGATGAGCACTAGTGGGTGTATCAGATCCTTTGCTATATATTGTTCAAGAGTCAGACCTACCTGTAACCCTAATTGTTATGTAAAGAGTACATGTCGGCCCCACCTTAATGTGATTAATAATAAATGTAAAAGATAATTAATATTGTTAATATTAATTATAATAATAATAATAATAATAATAGTAATAATAAATTATAAAGTGACTTAGAGAGGTCGGCCCTGTTGAGCCAATAGACGCCTTTGTTGATTGGACAAGTCTAATATAAGTAAGGGATGATTCCCCATTGTGGAATCATATCTTTCTTGTGTGTTTGGAAATTACAGCAAATACATCTACCTGGTAAAAGGTGTGCACCTCTTTTGGGCGCTAGAGTTCTAGGGTTTGAAGCACCCTCTTGTGTGCTAGGTCCTTCTTGGTGGTTAAGGTCTTTCTCTTGAATATTATAGCAAAGGATTTGGCTGGATTTTCTTCCCTTATTGAGAAGGGTTTCCCAGGATACTTCTTGTGTTCTTGTGCATGGTGTTTCTTCTTGTGATCTTGGTTGCTGCAACATTATTGTTTATGGTTAAGTGAAATGTTAAAATGGAATGAGCTTCATGCTTAACCTAGCTTATGAAAAATCAACAACAACCTGTTGGCACGAATATCAAGGTGTTGTTTTCTAGGTGGTTTGTACAACAGTACAAGATTTGGCATGTTTTTCAAGGCAGAATTCGTGGAGACAGTTTTTGGGTGCTGTAAGTGTTTTCTCTTGCTGGAAATTGTAAATATATTTAATTAATATTTATATTAATTAAATATATTATTTTTAATCATTATTTCTTTTATCTAGCCCTCACCCAAAAGTATAAATTAAGACCCTCCCCCTTCATTCTTACACTCACTTATGCTCTTCTCCGTCTCCTTATAGAAGTGGCGGATTGCTCCCTTGTGATTTGTAGCCTCCTTGGATCAGATCTGCGGCCTCCTTGCATCAGTCTTGCAGCCTCCCTATGACAATGTGTGGCCTCCTTGAGACAGTCTCCTTCTGTTAGCAGCTCGGCCTCTCTTATGATTGTTGTGTGAGTGTTGAGGGTGATTTCTACCCTTTCTGAAAGTGTTGATCTTGCTGTCCTCTTTGACTGTTACCAGCCGACCCTCCTCCTACCAGTGATCTCATTGCAGCCTGCCGTCCCCTCTTTTAGGACAAATCTATGACCTTGAAGGCCACGACACCTTAGAAGGGAGACTAATCTGGCAGCTGTCCCTCTCTTTTCTGGTAGAATTTTTGTGTGAGGGTTTTGGCTTGTGGGTGTGAGGGTTTCAGGGTGATTTAGCAGTCCATTGCTTCTCTTGGCAAGAGATCTCACCCTTGAGGGAGATCCATGATTCTGAACTTTTCTGAGCATATTCTCAGTGGCTCTTCATCTCTTGTGTGAGGCATGAACTCCTTCATGAATCAGACGTAAGACATTACAGGTAAGCTACTTTATGATTCAGATCATTTTGTTTTTGTTTAGATATGTTATTAATTAATTAGATCTATCTACCATTGTCTAGATCTGACTCAGAACTGTTTGTTTAGATCTTCCTTATCTTTGATCATTCTGAAAAGTGTTATTGACTAGATCAAAGAACTATTGTTAGATCTGGTTTTGTTTTTCAGAAATCCTTGAGATCTAGCTATTTTGAAAATAGTTTAGTTTGGATCAAATCACAGTTCATGTTCAAAATCAAAACTACAGTTTAGATCTGATTGTTGGGCACACTCAGAATTTGTTTAAAGGTCCAAATCTAATTGTTGATTCACTTTCTGTTTTTCTGTTTCAACTATCTAGCTCACTACAGTTCAGATCTCCTATTGCATTGGTTTTCTGTTCTAAGCTTTGATTTGTTGCTGTTCTATATAACTGAAAATTTAAAAGACTGTAATTTACTGCTTTACTTCTCTAATTCTAACAATATGAAACAATGACTAGTGTACCTCATGTGTGTCGGACCACCATCATCGGATGAACAATGTTGATCAAGTGCAATGAGCTAAGTTGGATGAGGGGAGAGGCATCTAAGGGGTTGTTGTCTGTGGAGAATATTGATCATCATCATCATCATCATCAGGATCATTGTCTTCATTGCGGGCCATTAGACACGATCTCCTCTAGTTACCGCTTGGTGAGAGGGGATAACATAATCATGTTAGGACACTGTGATCTTGATTTAGTTGACATAATCATGTTAAAGGACACCATGATTAGAGGTTCATTGCTCTAACACCCTAGCTCTCGTGGATGTTTTTCATGTTGTTGATGGATGAATTATGATGTGCAGCATGGTTTTATGTAGAGCACTCTCCTTCTTTGGCTCACATGTGGAGGCATATACACACTTGTCATACATTAGATGCATCTTTTGCCTTAGGTCGTCCTCCCTCTTGATGAGTTGTTTGATCACTTGGATGGCTTGGTATATGGTTGATGGGCATGTTCCCCACAATCCTATTGGGTAACCATAGGAGTTCCCTGTGATTATTTTCAAGACATGGCAAAGCCATTGATTTGGGCGTAATCCAAGGTAGGTTGGATGAGGCGGCTATGGATTCAATATGTTATGTTCCTATTATTGTTGCTACTCCTGAAGGCTTGATATGCTTGGCCACTAAAATCAAGCTCTGTTACTTTGATGTTGAGCTTGTTGTAGTAGACAAAAATGGGGTTGAATTGAAAGGAGAATGTAGTGGATTTTGTGCATAAAGAATTCATGGCCTGGTTCTTTTAGAACACTCTTTGGTGATCATGACAGTCTATTTTAAACCCTTTAAAGGTTATATTTCAATGGTGAGGGTGGATATGATCAAGTGTATAAGGTCTCTGCAGAAGAAGGAAATAATATCTATGAAGATGTCTTCCAACAAAAGTAATCATGTTTGCAGGGAAGTAGAAAACTACAGAATTTATGGGATAATGGAAGATCTTGAATCAATTCATAATGAGTATGTCACAGGGACTGTTGACTCTAACAAAAAACTTAGCGTTGCACCTCGTGATATTGATCATGACTTGATTGCTATGGTATCATGGGTGGTTATTGGTCCTCTCTTGATAGATCAAATCATGGGAAGAAGATTGTCTGGAGTGTTGAAGTGAAGATCAAGTTGGTGGGATGTTTTCCTTACACAACAACACACAAAGTGATGCTTGGTCTCTGAGTCTACAGGTCCATGCTCGAAGGTTTAATCATTGCCTGACATCGCAAAATACTCAACTTGGACAAGCAGCACAAGCAAATTTCTCGCCCCACAACCTTGCAGTCCCTAACATATTGAGTAGAAACATTCAGCCCTAGGGATGTCCAGGGTCGATTGCTTTAGGTGGAGTTTTGGCTAAAACAAGACTGCAAGCTCAAGGAAATACTAGAGAAATAATATCAATTGCACACGTGAACTCTTTCACTTCTCAAAGATTGCAACAACATGAGATTGATCATTTTCTTAGTTCTCCTAACATAAGCTATAGTTCCGAGTGATTGATTTAGAGCTATAATCCATTGCACCAAAGCCAAATTCCATTTGCACAAATTCATTTTCTTTGGAAAATGCTCAGCATGCAAACTTACCTACAGTTTACTTCGTGTAGTGGAGGTGTTGATCCTGCTATTAAAGCAAGGTGTCAAGAGGAGGTCAATCATGTTGGCCACTAGTTTGAAGAGTGTATGGTCTTTCTCTTAAGGGTACTTTCATTTAAACTTAATGTTGGCTATTTTCCTCATTTGGTAAGGTCTGTCAGAGATAAAGAATGAACATATAGCTGGTCAATGATCCGAGTATAGAGGATGGATATACATCTGTGACTTTTCATCCTGATGGTCTCATTTTCAGAACTACGACAATAGAATCCTTAGTGAGAATTTGGGATGTGAAAATCCAAGAAAATGTTGCAAAGTTTGATAGACTTTCCATGGATACTGTGGAAATTGTAGAGGAATTGGTGAAATGGGCACCTCATTTATATATATAAATATATATATATACATGTGCAAGAAACCTTTTGATGAAGATTTGATGATGACTAGGCTGACACAAGTGTATGAGAACATATTGGGCCGACCTTTGGAAGAATATATGTATTGATTTGGTGTGAAGGGGAGGCAAGGCTGACCTATGCATTTTGAAAACTATTGGAAGAAGGTACGAGCTTCGAAGGGCATTTGGAGGTTGGACGCTGCACCAACACCCCTGCTTTTCCCCTTATTTATGGGGATGGGTCACCCTAGAGGGCTCATGGCCTTCAACATTGTAAATGTGGCATGAAAAGCCTTTTGTTTTATTTTCTCTTGATTAATTAAATGTTGAAGAGGGCCTTTTTCCCCTCCATAGGCTAGATTAGGGGCTTTTAGCCTTAGAAATTAATATTTTATTTTGAGGGAAGTTGAGCACCTCCTCTATAATTAAAGGTGCACTTCCTCTCATTTGTACACAACAACTTAAGGGAGAAATCACTTAGAAGGTTTGAAATTTTCTGAAATTTGTTGGACTATTTTATCTTGGATTTGTGCTATGGATAGAAGAATAATGGAGTTTAGTTAAGAAGATATACTGGATGCTTTTCTTGATTTGGTGGATGTTTCATGAAATTAGGGTTTTCTTCATGCATAACGACTTGGTCTAGTAAGTGGTCTTTTCCAAGTATTTATGTTTGTTTATGGTATTTTAGTGAATGCTTTATCAAAGGGAAGGGTTGGGAGTGGTCATCCCCTTCCCTTGTTTTATCCATCTTAGTTTGTAGAAGCATACAAGGTCAAGACTAGGGATTGTGAGTGGACATCCCCCTAATCTTGTCTTTGAGGTTGAAATCTAGGGTTTATGAGGGGATAAACTCTATGATTTGACCTAGTTCCTCTTGTTCTTGTACTAGAAGCTCTTGAAGAAGTAGGACGACACCTAGGGTTTATGAGCCCATAAACTCTAGGGTTTTCTTTCCTAGAAGGTTTGACCTAGGCTTATGAGGGGATAATCCCAGGGTAGATCTTCAAGTCTTCTTTTGCTCTTGGCCTCCATTGAAGTTGTTACATTGAATCCATATGCCCAATAAAAAGACACTAACCTCCAAACCTCCAACCACTTTCCTCCATACCATAAAGCTTACTAAAACCATTTTTCTTGGACTCGCTCTTCACATCACCTTGAACTCCATTCCCCTAGTCCTAGCAATCTTCACCCAAGGATCAACCAACCGACCAAAAAACTAAAAAGGCCAATCTTTCAGCATCGGAACGGAGGGAACATTATTTTAAATTTGCATCAAAGATTAGGGCCAAACTCCAAAAATTCTTCACGTCCAAATCAGTAGCCACAACAGTGATTTCAGAAAAGTTCCTTCCTTCTCTCAAATCTTCATCTTTGTACTTGTCAACCCCTTCTTTAACATCCGCGTGGTTAATTCGGGGATCTCTTAACACCTCAATGTGTATGTTGATGACTATGTAGATGCTCCAGGGCCTGTCATTACCTCTTTTCTGGTTCATTTCCAAGGAACATTACCTTCACTTCTTGATATCAAAGTTTGAAGTTTGAACACACCTGGGAAGTATACCTTTCAACCATGATGACAAGTATAGTAGTTGTTTATACTCATCTAAAAGATCTAAGATATCACTCATTCGCAGCTGGTTAGCATTCTTTAGATGATAAAATCAGTGCATCTGCATTGTTGAATCGCTAGATTCATGGTGAAAACCCACTAGTTCCAGTAGACTATGGCCTTGCAACTGACAGATCAGACGGTGACAATCATGAATCAAAGGGCCCAACTTGTTCCTCCACACTTTGATCGCACTCTTTACCAATCATCATCTAAACCTGACAAACTTTCCTTGTTCATCATGTGATCCACTTTCAGAATTCACTATACCCAAAGTATTCAAAATATTGGTCCTCAATTTTTTGATCATCACTATGGCAGAATTTTCCCAATATGGTCATTTTGTGGAATTTAGATATGTCCCACAGATACCATCCCGAGTCTTCCAATTTCCCTGCGCGTACATAAGATAAACAAAGGTAACCTGCTCAACATCTTGGAGTTCAAACCAATCTCGGTACACATTCGAAACTAGTAGCAACATCAATAGTCTCCACGACAAACCTTCTACTCTGATTTCTTAGCAATGAGAGCATAGGTGTCATTATATTGGTATTTGCCACAGATCCCTCAGAACAAACAAAAAACATAAAATGAAACTACCCTTCCTTCCACCGTTCTGGAACAACAATAGAATAGACCCCAAGATGTCTTCCTTTTTATAGTTTGTCATGGCATTTTAAAACCCCCTTCAAGAGAAGTTGGAAATCAAGGAGAGCAGTCTTTCTCTAGTTCTTGTTGTCTACAAGTCATTGAAGAATGTGCTGTGAGTGTCCTCTGTTTATAAACAGCTTTAGACCAACCATAATTCGCCCTCTTAAGATGGCTCCTATTTCCATAAGAATTTATCTTTGACGCAACAAAATGTTGGGTAACAAATAAAATAATAAAAGATAATAAAAATAACATAATAAATTAATATCTTAATAAAGAGACATAACTTTTAATGAAAAGGTTCTAAGGCACCCACTTAAGGATATTTATAAGAGGCCCCTCATTGTAAAATCATCAATTATTCATTCTCCTTAATATATTTATATATATTTTAATTCTTCTCATATAATTGAGTAAAATATTCATGGGCTTTTATGCTCCAATTTTATTATGGAAGCACTACACTTGAAGGCTAGATGTTGGAGTATGCTATGGTCTTATTCCCTCTTTGATGGAGACGTCCTACCTTTATGGAAGCATTTTTTATTGGAGATTTGTACATGTGGCTTGATCACCACTATTTTTTGTATTTTTGTCATGGTATTTGGAGGATATTGTTTCTTTACTAATCTCATGATCCTTCCATTACCTTTTTTACTTTCTTATGCTACAACAACATTTTGCTAAAGCTACTCTCTTATATCATCTTGTGTTTTATTGTTTAGTTTTGGTAATCCTATTTAGGAATACCCCCCTTGTGTTGGAGGAGAGCCAACTTAAAGTGAGAGGATAGGTTGCTAAGGTAACAGTGGTAACCATTCTAGTAGTTCCCTCTCGGATTGCACATTATGGATTAGGGATTTTATCATTAAATGCAGGTTGGGGAGGTAACACAACCTAAAGAGTGGAAGAGAGTTATTGTGGTACTTTCCCTTGGGTCTTCAGCTTGTGAATTAGGACTTTAACACCTAGGGTGAACATTTGAAAGTAACACACTTGTTAGAAAAGAAAAATATGTGTGCAAAATGCTAACAATAATTATTATTAATGCATTACTTGACAAGAAAATAAAAACCACGACTCGGATCTTAAGCTTACCTGATTCGTTGTGCATTAAGGAACTCTCGGCTGCTAAAGTTTTTATAAACATGGAATGCAACCCTTGTATCTCCACCTGATCTTGCCATGCCTCTAAAAAATATACTGATGTCAAACTCAAGCTCAAACTCCGCATAGCTGAGGAAATAAATTTTTGTATATGCATTTTTTTCCACAATTCTAATGGGAAATATTAATCAAAGATTCAAATTCAATTTTGGTAAATCATGTCAACCAAACTATATATGGATGTTAAAACACTCCTACTAAGTAAAATGACATACACAAATATGGAAGGGTGAGAAATCCATACAGTTTTGCAAAATCAACACCAAAAGAAGCATCACATTCACAACCAATTGTGATATAATGTGCAAGTCGCATTTCCTCCAACTCTGGCAAAGTCACCTCAAGAGTCTTTGAACAAGCCATACATAAATTGCCATAAGTTATAACTTATCAAGTAGTTGAGAATAAGGACTACTATTATTATCCTCAAGTTATATGTTACAAAGCCTCTTAACCTATGACTTATTCACAGGTCCTCCAAATAGTATTTATACTTCTATTCAAAGATATGGAAATGCTTTGTTTTAGGGACATTATATCTTCTCTCCGGAAGAAATTCTACTCTCAACTGTAGCATCCAAATCTACTCGTGAATATTTTACATTTAGATAATGACCAATAAAAGCACAAATCCATATTCAATATGGCAATATAGTCTAATTCATGAAATATAGCTTCTCTTTGTCAGTACCTTGCATCCATAATGGCATTGTAGTAAATTTAATGCCCACCAACAAGTATTCCTTATATCGACATCACAATACTCGAACCACTGTACAATACCAAAATAAAGTAAAAGGTAAGAATTTGTATAAATGGTCCGATCTCTAATAAATGAGAAAAAAACTTTAAAAAGCCTCAAAACAAAGATACAGAGAAATAATTCGAAACGTTGACTCTAGTTCATCAAGTTCATCCCTTTGAACCTGCATAAGTTAAGAATGATAAAGAAAGTATAGAAAGCTACCAAGTAAAAAAGGTCTTGTAAAATCCCACCTTTGTGTATTTCGCAAGCTTGAGATTAGTAACGCTCTCATCGTTTTTTAGCAATGGTAGCCTTATATGAGGCTGGCAAAAGTAAAATGAGATTAACATAACTTTTCACATCAAAATGAAAGGTAAAAGTCACATTAAATCTTAATTGATAAATCGTTTCTTCCGACTTAAAATTTCAATCTCTGTTATATCAATAAAATAAAGAAATAAGATAGTTAGCCTTTTGGTATACTTTGACATGCAATGAACTAAACATTGATTAACCAATGTCAAAAATTAATTTTATAATATATACATGAATCCATACTCACAACTTCCCAATAAAATCATATTCCACCAATGTTAAAAATTAATTTTATAATATATACATGAATCCATACTCACAATTTCCCAATAAAATCATATTCCATGACAAGGATAAACAACATTTTTATGAACACTAACAAAAATAGTAAACCCAAAGGCAATAGTAAACCCAAAGGCTAGTCAGCTCTATCAACCTAGCAATAAAAATGCCTAGGGACTTAACACAAAGAAAAGTAGTAAACCCAAAGGCTAGCCAACTCTATCAACCTACTAATAAAAATATCTAGGGACTTAAAACAAAAGAAAGTAGTAAACCCAAAGGCTAGCCAACTCTATCAACCTACCAATAAAAATACCTAAGGACTTAACACAATCTATGAAAAACCATCTTGTCCTACG
>SNQJ01S0172313.1:18396-29528 GCA_010110895.2 Picea sitchensis
TCAAGTGACCCCCATAATACGTGAAATCTCTACACCGATATCAACAAAGCAGGGTGAGTAACTCTGTCAATATCAATGCGACCTTAGGTTTGACCCTTGTGTGAGAAGGGCTTCCCAGGACAAAATGTTGTAAATGAAATTTGACACTCCTTAACACAAAATTCTATTGTGTGTTTTGTGCTTTGGAGAGTGTATCTCTCTGCCTATTCCAAAGCTCTAGCCTAGCTAAATGTTGGTGTAGTAGAGTCCTAGAAAAGAGTTACTAGTTAAATTTTAAAATTGCGCAATATTAATAAGGGTTGTTGTTACTCAAAGGAAACGGAGATGAAACCGATGTTGTGTGAGACTCTGACCCAGCAATGCATAGATAGGAATGAAAATATGTCAATTATTGTTCAATGAATCCTATTTACAGGAGGGAAAGAGAAGTTTTCTGGAACAATCTTGAACTACGATATGCAATCTTCTTTGAAATGCTATATCAACAAATCACGAACAATGCTATTTCCCTTTTTGTTCTATTTCAATAATTGATTTCCAATATTGTAAAATAAAAATGTTTTTTAAAAAGAAAAATGTTTTTTACTTTTCAAAGAGAACCACACGATGGTGGTGGAACTAAGGAAAACCAATAACTAATGACAAGCAACATACAAAACCCAAACCAATCTTTCAATGAAGACAAAAATGACAAGTAGACAAGGCTGGTCTTTTCAAATGCATGAGGACAATGATTTTCTAAGTGAGAAATTGAAAAAGACAATAGATCCCAACTTTGAAACCGATCACCGGCTCCCAACCAAACAAGCACTCAGATTCCAAGATTAGAGATTATATCCTTGCTAAGAAAAGGTCAAGAGATGACAGTTGAGAGAAAGAATGAACAAGAAGAGTCTTTGATTTTCGAAGACTGATCGTTCACAAAATCCGAAGTCAGGAAACAATCAACCACTGGCCCAAGAAGTTCTTTTTAGACACACATACAGATCCGGGCATCTGAGCATACAAAAACCTTAATTCCAAAAAAATTTAAAAATGGGTTCGCAGGCTATCAGTAATGTACAGTGCGATAATGGAGCATTCTTGCAGGCTAGTCACAAGAAGAGTGCGAGAATCCTGCACTGGACTGAAAGGCAGAGTGCGAACTCAAGGGGTTCTCACAGGCCACAAAGGGATTCAGTGTGAGAAGGCCTAAAACTAGGCAAAATTTTGGAAAAAGACAAAATTTTTGAAGGGACTTCTGTACCCAGAGAGTCTGTTAGGGGCTCCTGAAGACTCAGAGATTGATAGAAATGAAGAAAGGTAAGGAAAGAGAAAATGGCCAAGGAAAAACACCAAAAACCACTAAAAAATGGGTTGCATCCCCAGTGGAGTCGTCAATTTTGTTATTGGACTAATCGGTAGGTGCAGGCACTAACAGATCTCCCTAGATCCACCTGGATCTAGAACAAAATAGGACAGGACAATACTCTTTCCCTAAGTTGTAATCATTGAATTTGCTAATAGGGAGGAATAGATAACATACCTTGATATCATTTCCTTAGGTCTCTGTTGATCCTGCTTCACTCCAGTGCTCTTGTGAAGTCAATTCCAAGATGACACAAACCAACCAAAGTGAATATAGCAAAATATATTCAACGTCAACTTATGCATATGATCAAGGAATTACACAATAAAGTAAGAGAGACTTTATGGGAAAGGGACATGCCACTATATCATATTAATTGAAAGTAGAATATACAACCTAGTCACCTTGATGTCGCAATCTTCCTTTCGGTGGCTCTTGGTTCCAACACACACACTTGTTCTTGAACTTGCATGAAGAAGATCCAATATCTCTTGGTAGACTAACTAGAGTCTCCAAGCTTCTGTCTCAACAAGGTTCTTTACACAATTCTTTCACCAATTCTTCATTCAATCTTGCTTAACCTTTTCCATGAGAATCCTTTCAATATATAGGAGAGGGTGAGATGGTTACATGGATGAGAATAATCCCATCAAATCAGAGAAGCTAGTAAATGACAACCATACGAATGCCAACTCATTCTCTAGAATATTCCCTTATAGAACCCTCGATACCTCTTCTCTTTCCAAAGATTAAAAACAAGTTCGCACCCTGTGTATAGAGCAAACTGCGAGAAGTTCGCACCCTAGATGAAGGAGGCCTGCAAGAATGAGGCATTCTCGCACCCTAGGCTATAGGCATCCTGCGAACCCACTTTAAAAATATGTATTCTGGAAGGAAATAAATGCCACTTTTCTCAAGAGAAAGTTCTAGTTGGGAGCCTGAATACACCCTTGTTAAGATATCACCAAGATGACCAAAATCATGTGTAACACTAGGTTTCTATGATGTTGATATTTTTTAATGATCCTTCTTTTCTGTCGATGTGGATCTGAAATAGATGGTCATGAATTAATTGATATGTGATCCAACAATCACAATCCTCTGGTCACATACAATGAGAATATCCCTCTCACTTCGATCCAACACTTTTATTCATCAATGGAATGATCTGATGGTTCATGATATCATTATTTGATCTATCATCGTTGATCCAATCTATGATCAGTGGTTGATATTCTCCCTCGCTAGGACACACACTTCCTCACACTTTTGTTGCACACTAAACCTGCATTTCAAAATACTTCTGAAACCAACTAGAATATTTTGTATATTTGAACTTCTTCCACACCCTAGACAGAAAGTGGATTTCGAGCTCTATCCACCCGCGATTCTAAACAAACTTAAAGCCATCAATTTGGTTCGTTCTATTCTTGGATAATATTCATTGATTCTCTCTACTCAAAGTTGATATTCTTAACGCAGAAAATCCCTAGAACATGCACAAACAATTTACATAGAACCTCGTTGGTCGGTGGAACTTATCAGACTGTGTTATTGATTATAAACTCAACAAATCATCACAAAGTTAGATAGGACATGAAATCCACTCAAACACACAGGAATAATGACAAACTCATTTTCTCTATTAGTTCATTTATTGTACATAGATTTACATAATGATTTATGCCTTCTAGGCCTGATTAAACCTTTCATTGGCCTATGTTTTCCCTTTTGGATACAATTGGCCTCTTATGCACACACACATGCATCTCTCTTCCCAATTTCCTATTCTTATTCTAACTTCTCAAATGCCTTAGGATTACATATTTAGAATCAAAGAACTCTGAAACCATAATTTGTTCAGATCCATAATTTCCTCCACTAGCTAACCCCTAGGATCTCCTAGATCCACAAAATCCTCAAGAGATTCTAATCTCATTCCTAATATCTCTTTAGATCTTTACAACTTTTAAAATCGACTTAATAAAACAGATTTGATTACAATTAATAACTCTCAACCCAATCCTATACATGTCTTATAGAATCAAACAAGAAAACATAGGAATTTAAGAATAGTTTAAATTAAGGAACCAACTCCTTTAGTAAAACTCAAATACCACCTAGGCCTAAGCAACAAGGTTGACTTATGGAGGAAAAAATGATCCTGCATTAGATTCCCAAAGTTGAAATTTTTGCATGATTTCTGGATCATGTATCTTCAACTGCTTCACTCCTCCTTGATTTTTTTTTTATGTTGTCGCATGCTCTATTGCATTTGTCCTTATTTGTTCTCATCCATATTCCATGATCCCAAGTTTTGTTTTGATGTTTCTCACACTGTTGACTTCCCCATTTCCTCATCGTTGGTTGATATTTTCCAGGATCCCACATCTTATTTTGTTGTTTTCCAGTTACCTTGTTGACAAAAGATTTCTCAACCAACTGCAGTTTGTGGCTGACTGCACTTCTCATTTCATGGTATCCTCATCTAGACTTCTTCATCACCAACTTTCACAAACCATCTATTCCAATGTCCAGCTTTGTTCTTTGTTGATACATGGTACTGCTACCAACTTGTTATTGTATCTCTGGAAGCATAATGTGTATGGTTCTTTTTGTCATATCTTCATCCATCTCTTTTATCTAGCTTGTTGTTACAACATTCTCTTTGTTTTCCTTGATGTCCTTAGGTCCATGGGAATATTCTTCAAAGTCTTCAACGTCTCCCAAGATATGTCTTCCATATTGCAATTCTCCATAAGTGTTTGAGACACTCAATTGTCTCCTCCAATCCCCTTGCTTCTTCATGGAAGATTGATTTCTTTTAGAGATCTTATCCTTGTCTGCACCTGCACAAAAAATAAACACTTTACAAAAAATAACTTGCTTTCCCAATTCTACATCATCACTCAAGAGAATGATTGTTGATACTCCATGTCTATCTCCATTGTTTAGGTAGTTTGTTTCTTCCTATGGCATATGAGTTCTCGCTTGAACTTATGATCTCTCCTTGGTAGTCCCATGGTTACCTTCATTCTACTCATTGTCTTTCAAGACAATATTTTGGTCTGCATAATTCTGCTATGTATGTAGCAGAATCCCATCTTCACAAGACAACTCTATTTCTTGGCTTTCAATTTCTTCATTAATCATCTTGCAATTAAACATCCTTGAGTGTTTTGTGTCTACAACTATTATGTTCTTCGGTCTCGTTATCTTCAAGGTCATCTTTATGAGTTAAATTTTCCCAGTTATCTTAAACAACATGTTATTGTAACTACTCTTCCACGGATGCACAACTTGACTGAAAATGATCCTGATCATTTTCATGAGACAATTTTTCCTGTCTGTTCTTTATGACATATCTTTTATTTTATCTTCCTTCACTTTCTTTAACACCTACAAACACACACCAATAGTTAGTTTTAAAACCATGAGACTCTGGAGTCTCTATTGACGCTTCTAGCATCATCTTTCTTTGCTCCAATGTAGCATCCCTTACGTACTTCAAGAGCCACTCATCAGGTCTCTTATCTTGTTCCTTTGGAATCATGTTCTTGTGATGATATGAGCACCTCATAAGACCTTCTTCATCAACATCTTCTTTGTCAATAACTTGAAATACAAGTTGTGTGTAGTCTTCATCCTGACTATCTTTATGAGACAACATCTCATCTATAAACACAATTATGATTTTGTTCTGCTTCTACTATGATTTTAGAAAGCATGCATCCACCTTCATCAATCTTTATGATAGTCTCAACTGACTGTTCAACTTCTTCTCTTGCACAACCTGCAATCATACACAAAATATCAGTTTAAAAAACATAAGGCTCTCTAGTCTCACTTGATGTCTCTTTCATCAAATAAGAATATTTATCTTTATTCTCCAAACCATCCATGAAACTTTCAGCAAGCCTCTCATCAACATATTCACCATCATCTTTTCCAAGGAATAAACCATACTCTAGTTCACAATTGTAAACTTCCTCTTCATACTCAACTACTATGAGTTCTTTCCTCAACCAAGCATACAACTTGTGCTTCAACTTCACTTACAATGTATGCCATTTCACCCTCTTCTTCCTTAGTTTCTAGCCATATATATGGTCTTCCTCACTTTTTTTGTAGCAATTGTTCCACATAATTGAGTTGTGCCTTTAACTAAACCATTTTCTTGACAAATTCTTCATCACTCGTCCTTTTTATTCCAACTAGTATGGCATTGTCTTTCCACAAGATATGGATTTTTCTTGAACCCCTGTCATGAATATCAATAGTCATATTCATCTCCAATTTTGTGAGATTCTTCATGTTCAACTGTGAACTACATCAAGCCTCCTCTGTAGAAAGTCTTAGCATCTTGCCACTCAATACCTCATAAAGCTTCCCTCATTAGCTTGACCTCCTGGTATTCTTCTAGTTTTGTCTCCTAGAACCTTTTGATCACTCTTTCTCTTCTCTGGCTTCTACACCTACTCACATTTCTCTGAGAAATCCTATTATTGTCCTCACTTCCAATCCTATGTTAGAAGTATTTACAATATCCTTTGTTGCAAGGTTTTTACACAAGATCCTTCTCTTCAAGAGCCTTATCTGCTCTTCATCCTCCATTACAAATTCTCCTTCTACTACCTGTAAACATAACCATTCTTCCTAACTAGAGTTAAAACATCAAACCGATTTACCTCTCAGTCCTACCTCCTTCACTATGGAATTGTTCCTTGTCTGCAATTGCTCTTGTTACAAAATTTTCATTATTCTTCAACTCCTAAAGAATATGTTCTACTCTCGAAAGGAAAACTTCCTATTACAAATTCCATTATCGTTGTGACTTAATCACTCTTTCTTCAACATTCATTTATAATTTTCTTGGAATTTGTCTTGTGCTACTAATTGAACAAGTAGCAATGAACCACCTTTGATTGCCTCTCTTCTCAAGAGCACATCTGCTCTGAATTCCTTTCCAAACAATATACATACATAACCATCAACAATAACACCAATATTCTTTATCAACTTCTCTCAATCTGTGCATTCACTATATATGCAAGAATTTCCCTCATCCGATATCTTTTCCCAAAGAGCATAATTTCACTCTGATACCAAAATGGTGACCCACTAGGTCTTTTTCCCACAGGTTGAAGAGTACTTGTCACTCTGTTTTTCCTTGTAATGAGTTCTTTGAACTCTCTTTCAGCCCAAATCCTCCTTTGTGTGAATAGAGCTTATATCTATGTGTTTTTCCTTCAAGAAGCTTTGTGTGTGGTGCTAGATCATTTCATTATCCTCGAACCTTTCCTTTATTCTAGGAACTAGGCCCTTTCCTTTCATGTAAATAAATACTATAACCTTGTGCTAACTCCTAGTCGTTATCTCCTTCAAACAATGGTGCCCCTATTTTAACTCATCACAAGATCGAGGGCTATGACCAAGGGATCTATTGCGGGGGGGTGAATCTTAGACTCAGATATTGAGGCAAGAGGTGCCGCAATAAGCCACATTATGACACACATCTTTCCATTCGATCACATGTAGAAATTGTGGGGGGGGGGTGCCTCTATATTAACCCATGTGCTAGTTGAGATCCCACCATTTTTTATGGAGCGTTGATCTCCTTTTTGAAAAAACAGTTGGATCGACCCTTATTCCAATGCACAATCATAATTGATCCTTTCAGTGATCAATGGTGGATATTTTACCACACCTTTCCTTTTCTAATGATCATTGTCATTCATTGATCCATCAAACTAGGTTTCTACGATCTCGTCCATCTCGTCCATCAATCTGGATCTGAAATAGATGGTCGTGACTTAATTGAGATGTGATCCAATGATCACAATCCTCTGGTCACATATAGTGAGAACCTCCCTATGACTTCGATCCAACACTTTTATTCATCAATGGAATGATCTGACGGTTCATGATATCATTATTTGATCTATTAATAGTTGATCCAATCTATGATCAATAGTTGATATTCTATCTCGCTAGGACACACACTTCCTGATGCTTCTACTACACACTAAACCTGCATTTTAAAATAACTTATGAAACCAGCTAAAATTTTGTTGATATTCAAACTTCTTCCACACCCTAAACACAAAGTGGAATTCAAGCCCTGTCCACCCGCAATTCTAAACAAAATCAAAACCATCAATTTAGTTCGATCTATTCTTGGATCAGATTAATTGATTCTCTCTACTCAGATTTGATATTCTTAATGCAGATAAACCTTAGAACCTGCACAAATAATTTACTGAGAATCTCTTCGACTAGTAGAACTTATCAAACCATGTTATCAATTATAAGCTCAATAAATAGTCACAAAGTTACATAGGACATGAAATCCACTCAAAAACACAGTAATAATGACAAACTCATTGTCTCTATTAGTTCATTTATTGTACATATCTTTACATTATGTTTTCTTCCTTCTGAGCCTGATTAAACCTTTCATTGGCCTCTATTTGTCATTTTGGCTACAATTGGCCTCTTCTGCATACACACCTCTCTCTTCCCAATTTCCTATTCTTATCCGAACTTCTCAAATGCCTTAGGATCACATATTTAGAAGCAAAGGACTTTGAAACCATAATTGGTTCAGATCCATAATTTCCTCAACTAGTTAATCCCTAGGATTTCCTAGATCCACAAAATCCTTAAGATATTCTACATCTCATTCCTAATATCTCTCTATATCTTTAAAAATATCAAATTCATCTTAATAAAACAGATTTGATTACAATTACTCACTCTCAACCCAATCTTATCAAGAAGAAGATGAATGCAGTGGGTCAAGCCAAGAAATTCGAAGCTTGACTAGTAGCGAAAGGATATTCCCAAGTCGAAGGAGTCGAATTCGGTGAGATTTTTTCCCCTGTTGAAAAATTAACTTCCATTAGAGTACGAATTTCTCTGGCTATAACATTTGATCTAGAAATAGAAAATATCGATGTGAAGACAACGTTCCTACATGGGGACCTAGAAGAAGAAATCTACATGAAACAACCTAAATGATTTGTAGTAAGGGGCAAGAAATATTTGGTGTGCAAATTGAAAAGATACCTTTATGGTCTAAAGCAATCACCAAGAATGTGGTATCAAAATTTCAACACATACATCCTTAGTTTGGATTTGTGAGAAGCAAAGCTAATCACTACATATATTCCAAGGAAGAAGGTGGGTGTTTCATATATGTATCATTGTATGTTGATGACATGATGTTGATCAGAAACAACATGGACGCAATAAAGGAGGTGAAGAAGCAACTATCCTCCAAGTTTGAATTGAAGGATATTGGTGCAAAAAACTTCATCTTGGGGATGAATATTAAAAGAGATTGAGCATCCATAAAGATCTGGTTGAATTTGAACAAGTATATTGAAACAATTTTGAAACGTTTCAACATACATGATTGCAAACCTATAAAGGTGCCAATTCTTGTGGAAGCAAGGCTAATTGTTGAACAGTTTCCAAATACATAGGAATAAATAAAGGATATTCCATGTGTCCCCCTATGAAAGTGTTGTTGGTATTATAATGTATGTGATGATATGCACTCGACCATGCATTTCCCATGCAGTGGGAGTGCTGAGAAGATACGTGTCGACACCTGAAAAGAAGCACTAGACAGTTGTTAAGAGATTATTCAGGTATTTGTGTGGCATAAAATAATATGGTATATGTTACCAATGGAAACCTAGAGATGAAAGTGAAGTATATGTACATGGACTTGCTGATGTCGATTGGGTTGGAGACTTGGATCGATCAAGGTTGACCAGTGGATATGTGTTCAATATGTTTGGCAGATTAATAAGTTGGACGAGTAAATGATAGGAGATTGTAGCCTTGTCAACAATAGAAGATGAATACATGGAAGCCACCCATGGAAGAAAAGGAGAAAAATGGATGCAATGAAAGTGTTCAGGGATCGGGTTTGAGTAGAGAGCTATGAAGATAATTTGCAACAGTCAAAGTGCAATATTTCTGGAAAAGAACCTAGCTTATCCTTCCAAGACTAAGCATGTTGATTTACAATACCATTTCGTAAGAGACATGGTGGAAAGCAACAAGGTGTTGTTGGATAAATGAGACACATTGGAAAACATAAAAGATTCTTTGACCAAGTCTATGAATGTGGTGAAGTTCTCTTGGTGCAGAGAGGGAATGGGCATTGCTACCCTGAGTCTATGAAAAAAGGTCCAGGAAACTCCCGATTCAACAAAGAAGACAACAAGTGGGAGAATGTTGGGTTGTTATATTATTTGTAGTAAAATTCTAGTTGAGGTGGATTGACTAGAAGTGAAATTAGAAGTTTGAAGTGTTTGACTAAGAAAATTCAAAGTCAAAGTAATGAAAAGAAAGTAGAATAGGTCAATTAACAAGAGGTCAACAGTCGGTCGTGTGGAAACCAACTGAATACTGAATGAAGTTCGTCTGATAGTCGATTGGTAATACGACTAGAACTCAAATGTAATAGAATCTCGAGATTTGTGGGATTTGTAGACAATGATATGTGTGGATCTATAACCATTTTTGGGCACCTTTTTTTAGGGTTTTTTCTACTGTAAATATTGTAAATAAGGCATGTTGTAATATTGTTTATAGTTTATTTTTATGTTGTAATGGTATTCATGCTAATATTTAGCAATAGGTTGTTGGTCATATAGATGTAAGACGAATTGGTTACATGGTTGTCCTTGTGTAAAGAAATAGGGTATGATGTCGATTGTGTCTTAGGTGTTGACCAAGGTTAGGAGCGCAACCTTTTTTTCTGAATGAATAAGACAACAAGAGAGAAATATGCTCAAGGAATGTTGGCTTTCCCATTTGGGTTTCCAGGGAAAAATCTCTATGTACTGTGAGTTTGCTTTGTCATTTGATTTCTAGATAAAATATTTCTTCCTCTCTTCTGTTAGGTTGAGCGTGGAAGTATAATTTCCTATGATTTGTCCCAATAATCTTTGTTGATACCATATATTTTTGTTAACCCTTTATGCAATATATTTGTATTACCATCAATATATTTAAAGTACCATTGACAAAATGTGTACCTTGATCACTATCAATTTTAGAGTGCATCCAAATCTAGTAAGGATAGTTTCATACATGAATTTTGTTGTGAGTTCTTCCATGCATGTATCTATCAACTATGATTCTGCACATTCAGTGAGATATTCAACTGCAATAATTGTATATCTATCTCCCATTCATTTTTCTTTCTTTGGAAAAGGTCCAACAAATTTGATTGCTTAGATTTCGAAAGGTAAGTCGAGATTGATTGAATTAAGTAGCATATCATCTTTCCATAATGGTCAACCAATTATTTGACACCTATCACATTTATTGATTTTATCTTGACAATATTTATGTAATTTGGGCCACCAAAGTCTTGCTTGTAAATTTTTCCTTGTAGTGGTATCTGCATGAAAGTGCTCTCCTGTTGGCCCTGCATGTGCTTCTTCAATTATGGCATCTCTCTCATGTTCCAAAGAAAATAATTTTAATATGTCTTCTGGACCCATTTTATAAGGTATCCATTCATGAGTTTGAAGTGCACAACTTTCATTGCTAAATCCTTTCTTTTATTTTTTGATATTTCCTCTAGAGCCTTTCATTCTTGTAGAAACTATCCTATTTCATCCAATTCTTGTGGAGTCAAATTGACTTGGAATAGATGGATATTTGGAAGGTAGTCATCAATGTTGGTCACTTCTTCTCCATTTTCTACTCTTGATAGATGGTTGAGCCCAATATTATTTTCCCTGGTCGGACTACTACG
>SNQJ01S0172315.1:0-17520 GCA_010110895.2 Picea sitchensis
AAGAAGATTCAACAATATCTTGAGGCACTTATTTTCCTTACTCAACCATGTTCAAGGCCCTATCACCCATCCTTGGTGTATAAAATCTCATAAAAACATTCATACCCAACCTTGATGTTAAACACTTCCTAGAGAGGGTTTTTGTTGTGGTTACATGTGTTGTTTATGGTGATTGAGCCCAGGAAGTAGCAACGAATGCCTAAGGCCCAAGTGTTTTCCTCCTCCAAGAAAAGTTCTAGAGCTCTAGAAGACCTTCATTTAGGGCTTAGGCACCTTGCCCCCCCCACCCACCATGACAATGTTTAGACCTCAAAGACCATTTCCAGTACACAAAACCTACTAATCACTTGTGTATCCCACTCAGTTGCCAAAGAACCCTGACCATGGCCCTAAGAATGATTCATGGTATGTGCCAGAGATAGAGTCTCATTTAGGGCATCTATTGTGGTTTAATCATGACACCCATATCCTTCTAGTAGGCCAAATATATTGTACAATGGCATCATGTGGTCATTCGAGGATGTGCTTAGCACTATATTCACAGAAGCTTTGTGGTTAGTGGGCATTGTTCATAGTGATTGATCCCAATAAGCATCAGTTAGGGAACAAGGCCCATTATTCTCCTCATATGACCTTGGTAGACCTCTATACACATTTGTGGTGCATATATAACCTAGTGGTGGTGCCCATCACACCCTTGGAGGTGATTATTAACTAAGATTGTACGTTCGAGGACTCATCCACGACGCTTGAGCCTCACAAGCAAGGTTTAGGGACAAAGGATTTTTTTTCCCTCCCTTAACTATGGTCATAGACCCAACACCCATCAATGATGCCCAAGTTCTGATAATGACACCCATATTCAACTCAAATGTCAAGGACTCCTTAAAGAGAGCTCGTGTTGTGGTTTCTAGGTGTTGTTCCCAGTGCTTGACCTCGACAAGGTTCAATAGGTCTTAAGGCCATTTTGGCCCCCCTAGTCCTATTTATTCCTCAACACTTGTTCGAGTACTTGTTCAAGGATCTTGATCTTGAGAACCTTAATAAGATCTTAAGGCACTAGTTTTTAGTCTTTGTTGATGGTTAAGGCCCCCAAAACCATCCATGCTCCCATGTGGTGGTTTGAGGACATGATCATTGTGCTTAAGATAGAAACATTATGATTAGGGCTTAAGGATGTTTTTTCCCTCCCCCAACCAATGACAAGGGCCTCAAGACCCATCCACTTTGCGTGAATCATCTTAATTACACTTGTATTAAACTCCTAGGGGAAAGACCCCCTAGTGAAGGCTGATGTCATTGTATCTAGGGTTTGTTCATGGCACTTGAGATCAATAAGGTTCAATTAGGGACCAAAGACCTTGTTTATCCCCTTGGACATGTGGCATGGTACAAACCCATTTATAATGCACAATATTTACCCATGGCACTTGCATCCCACTTGAAGGCTTGAAAGGAACCCTTAGAAAGGACTCATGCATTGGTAAAAGGACTCATTCAAGACTCTTGATCCTTAGAAGGTTTAAAAATATCCCAAGGCACTTGTTTTCCTTCATGAACCATGTCCAAGGCCCTGTAACCCATCCTCGATGTGTAAAATATCCTAATGGCATCCATATCCAACCTTGATGCCAAACACCCACTAGAAATGGTTTGTGTTGTGGTTTTGTAGGTGTTGTTCATGGAAATTGGGCCCAAGAAGCAACATCTAGGGTGTAAGGTCCAAGAATTTTCCTCCCCTAAACATAGCGCTAAAGCTTTAAAAGACCTGCATTTAGGGCATAAGACCCTTGTTCCCCCCTTTACCATGTTTAGACCTTAAAGATCATTTCTTGTGCATAAAACATAATCATGGCTTATGTATACCACTCAGATGCTAAAGAACCATGACCATGGCTTGGACAATGACTCATGGTGTCGGCCCAAGACAATTTCTCATTCAGGGCATGTGTTGTGGTTTAATCATAGCACTTGTATCCCTCCATTAGGCTAGAGATACCATACAAGGGTCTCAAGCAATCATTCGAGGATGCACTCAACATTATAGCTATATAAACTTTGTGGTTAGTAGGAGTTGTTCATAGTGATTGATCCCAACAAGTGTAATTTATGGAACAAGGCCCATTTATCTCCTCTTATGACCTTAGATAGACCTCTAGATAGATTCTCGGTGCACAACTAACCTAGTGATGGTTCCCATAACACCCTTAGAGGTGATTGTTAACCAAACGAGGTGAAATGTGGAGGTTTGAGGACTCAACCATGGCACTTGAGTCTAAGAAGAAAGGTTTAAGTCTAGAGGCTCTTTTTTCCCTCCCTTTACTATGGTCATCGGGCTGACACCCATCCATGATGCCCAATACCTAATAATGACATATTCAACTCTAATGTTAAGGACTCCCTAGAGAGGGCTCGTGTCATGGTTTCTAGGTGTTGTTCATGGTGATCAAGCTTGAGAAGGATCAATAAGGCTTAAGTCCATTGTGTCCCCCTGACCTTGTTTATTCCTTGACACTTATTTGAGTACGTGTTCAATACTCTTGATCTCGTGAAGCTTCATTAAGATCCTAAGACAGTAGTTTTTAGTAATTGGTTAGGGTCAAGGCACTGCAAACCGTCCATGTTCTTATGTGGTGGTCTGATGACATGTTCATTGTTCTTCATCCAGAGAACCTATGTTTATGGCTTCAGGATGTTGTTTCCCTCCCCCAACCAAGGACAAGGGCATGAGGGATGTTCTCTCCCTACCAATATTATGGTCAAGGCCTCTGGACCCATCCATGATATGTGAAACATATTAATAGAACATATAGTCAACTGTTAGGGAGAATACCCCCTTGTGAGGGCTCATGTTGTTGTTTCTAGGGATTGTTCATGATGCTTGAGATAAATAAGGTTCAATTAGAGTTTAAGGCCCTTATTTATCGCTTGTACCATGTGGCACAGTCTAGACCCATTTCCAGTACATAAAACCTACCCATAACACCCATATACTACTTGAAGGGATGTAAAGAACCCATAGAAAGGACTCATATGTTGGTATAAGGACTCATTCAAGGCTCTTGAGCCCAAAAATATTCAACAATATCTCAAAGGAATTTTTTTCCTTCGTCAAACATGTTCAAGGATCTACGACCCATCCTCAGTGTGCAAAAGCTCTTAATGAATCCATATTCAACCTTGATGCTAAATGCCCCCTAGAGAGGGTTTGTGTTGTCATTTTACATGTTTTTTTCATGGTGATTGAGATCAAGAAGCAACATCTAGGGCCTAAGATCCAAGTGTTGAGGATGTTGTTTCCATCCCCAACCAATGGAAAGGGCCTGACTTTCCCTACCATGACTATGGTCAAGGATTTGAGACCCATCAATAGTGTTTAAAATTGTTTCCTTACCATGATTATGGTCAAGTCTGTTGGCAAACTTTCATGCATCCTTCCTAACGTTTGGTGGTTGATGACCCAGGTTTTGTCCAAAGTTGACGAACAAAACCCCAAGGCGTCATCATATCAATCCATAGTATAACATCGAGGAAGGTCTCACCTGAGACGCCATGAGAATCACAGAGACCATCTGGTCTTGTGTCCAAGATGAAGGGATAAAATACACTAGGAAGACACTTGGGATTATATTCACACATTTCATTACACTTCATTATGATATTAACAACATGCAACATTATCATATTCATCCATTTAAATAATAATCAACACAACAAATGATAGGAAGAACAACGAATTTATATTATCTCCATTCAATTAGTGGCATTTATGAACCAAAAGACTCATAAGTCACCAGGAATATCGCTTTGTGCTCTCATACATTCTATCGGTGGTGCATTACAAGACACCCTACTCTTTCTATCAGAATATGCATATAATACTAAGTTGACTCTATTACAGACTCTTTACAAAACTATTCCAGCCACATACAAGACTACTACCTAGACTCACAACATGACTCGTGCAAAAACAAGCCAGACTTATTCTTGCTTTGTTTTAGACCTCAAACTCTATGAACTCTCTTATGTCTCTTCATTGCTCCTTTTTATTTCCTTCTCTACTCTGGCATTCTGTCACTTTCGCCTCTGCTCCACTCGCTCTGCCAACTGGTATTTTTGCATGCTTTATCCACCCACATGCAACCCACGTAGCCTCCTCTTTTGATTCGAGGTAGTCCTAATGAACTTGCTAGCTCATCCGTCAACTACTACATGATCTCTCGTTTTTCCTGAGTTAATATTTCAGGAATATTCTTGAAGATATTATTTTTGATTCGGCACGCATGTGATATCTTCTTGATTTCCAGTCCACATTATAGAGATCTGACTAGTGCGCAACACCTAATTTCACTTGTCACACAACTACTCATATGCACACACAATTGTTCTTGTGCAAGCGTGTAATATTTATCCCAAAAATTTGGGTGCCAATGGGCCCCCAACACTATTACTTGGCTTGTCCTCGATCCAAAGGCCTTGATCATGGTGTGATTGATACCATGAAAGGAACTATCTTCATGAGTTTCTAAAGGAACTCCTGGAATTGACTATCAGTTTCATCTAGGGTGGCATGCAACTTCTGAGTGAGTTGAACCACCTCATCTGCATCAGTTGTTGTGACCTACGGAGCTTGAAGGAAAATATGCTTTGTTTTCTTGAGCATGGGAGCAACTGCAAGCTGTGCTAATGTTATATGAGTATAGAAAATTTGGGCCTTATCGGCCACGTCGTTCGCCAACTCAAAAATATTTTGTTGGCCCGCCCTAGCGGAAGTGATTTCCTTGGTTTTTCTCATGATGGATTTCATCGTGACTTGGCACTCACACGGAGGTAGGGAAGCCAAAATTATCTTTTGTTGGGTGACCTCTACTTCGGCTACACAAACCTTTTCATCAATAGAGCCGATTACTAGCAAATTCTGCAAGTGGTTCCAGAGGGTAAAATTGTACTCGACCAACCTTGAAAAATATTTAATTCGGACTTGGTCGTTGTGGAGGGATTCCTTGGCCACTGCAAAAATTTTCTATAGATATGAGTCTGATGGTGTCGACTACTAGAGTCGTGTGTGGAGCACAAGGTTCTGTGATTCCAAAACTTGAAGATGCTTGGTGATTGCTTTCATCTTATGCGGCCCTGGACATCGATTTGTTCCTATTTTGATGAGTGGACTCAGGAGTATGCTTCATCAAAAACATTGAGGAGTTCATTTCGATTGACTTGGGAAACCTCTTATTGTGCTTTGGTTTCCATGTGCACATCGACTTAAGCAAGATGAACTGCTTGAAGGTCCCATCATGCAACCTCTACCTCTTGTCGTGTAACCTCTATCTCCTATCATGCGAGCACTTATTGTTGTATTTGTGACTTGGTATCAACATGATTTGTGACTTCTTCGTCAAATTGTTGGTGCAACTATTCATGTGCCTGAGTGAGAGTCTAATTCCTCTCCCTGAGTTCATTTATGATTGTGGTGACAAAACTTTGCAATTCAGTGGTAGGTACCTTAGCAAGATCAATCTTGGCCTTGTCTGAGTAAACTACGACCACAACCAGTGGGCTCACCCGTGACAAAGTTAGTTGAATTTCCTCTCGACATTCTTCAGGAAAAAAAAAATCATGACAACTATGTGCAGAGTTCCTTGACCAACTTGGAAAGGTTGGCCACCTAGTTTCCTATTTGCAATGTCGAGGTACCAAATTCTGACCTCTTCGTATTATTCATTCAACGATGCTTCCTCGGACCCTAACTTGAGAGGATGTTCAACCACATGGAAGGCTCCTGGACCTTTTCTTTGATCTGAGTGGCAGTTGATTATGGCGTATGTTCTTCCTCCATGTTGGGGTCCATATTAATATGAGACATTCCCTATGTCTGGGAGGACCATTTATGTTTATGAACCTCGTCCTCATCTTCTTTTGACTCCTATGCACTCTACATTTTATCTTCCATATTTTTTGGTCCTTTCTCAGTGGAACCAAGGGTTTGGTGCATCTGAGATACATAAGCCATGTCTCTACATCGAGCGGAAGCCACAACCCATTTATATTCCTATGATTTATTGGTTCTTATCTCAAACTGTGATTACACTCAGTAAATGGAGGTTAGTGATATGTTGGCCAATCTGCGACATCCATTAAGATGTCCTTTTATGTAATGAAAAAGGGGATCTTGGCTTCAGCCTTTTCGTTGATTGCGCAAGGGTAAATAAACACGTTATTAAAATCACATTCAAAATCAAGATAGTCGATATACCTTTTTAGGATTTGTTTGGGGATGTGTACCAATGCATCGACAACAACGATCAATTTTGTAAACCATTTTTGAAAGGCCTTTGCATTCTCAACTTGGAGTGTTGGTTCCTTGGTGTGCTAGAGATTTAAGAATTGGTGAGCAACGAACAATGGTTCCCCCTCCATGTCTTCTTTGTGCCCTATGGGTGGCTTCCATAAGATCATACAAAGAAAGAGGATTCCCAATTGTAGTGAAATTCCTTGCGTGAATCTTGGGCATCTAAAAATTCGTCGACAAACTCATTCAACAAGTACCAAGCCCAAGCCATTTGAACACCTCCAACACATCGTTCAACAGAGAGGATGACACCAAGGGGGATTTTTTCCTTTCGTCACTTTCATAAGATACTGCAGGAAAATATTTGTGTTGCAAATATGACTAGCGAATCATTAATATTATGGATCACAACCCCTTGCTTCCCTCTGCATGTCCCAAAATGGGTGTGGACTTCCTCTTGTGTTGCGTCTTTTTCCTTGATGTTAAATGTCATATCTTCACCAGAAATGGGGAGACCTTAAACTCGGTGCATTGTATTATGGTCTACATGGTATAGTTGATCAAGCCATATATAATCATCATGCAACCTAGTAAGGAGGAAGTGAATAGATCTCTAAATTGTTGGGGCCCGATCGAAATGGGGACAATTGAGCAATGTGATAATGCCTGACTTTCAAAAGGGCTTTGCCCATTTATGGGTAACTAGCTTTCCTATGCCATATGCTCGTTGGAAGACACATGCATACTTGTTGAATTGTAGTTACGGGAACTATTTTGGGTCACGAACATTATGGTATGTAAATTTGAGCACTGTAATTTTCCCCAAATTTTGGCCCCTTAAAGCTTACTCCAACCGACATCACTGGTTCTGGAACTGACCGTCTTTCATCGACTTGGACTTTTGTCGTGCATGGGGTTTTATTGAGGAAGTCATTCTTGTTTCTAACGACTGCAGTATTCTAATTTGTGTTCACAAAACTTGAAATCACTCTAGGACTCAACAACATGGGACAACTTGCCCGGTGCATAATCGAAGAGATTTTGTGCATTGACAGGGCTCTTATTCTTTATCCAGTGTTTGGATATGATAAAAAGAAACTCCAAAAACTGAAAAGGATAGATAAATAGGCGAAAATGATCCAAAACATGTTGTTCACCCAGAAGTACTGTTATATCAATTCTGCATGCCACAAAGGTGTCGTCCCACCTGGTTTGGAGTTACTTGTCACTTCTTCTTGTAAGTTGGTCAGAAACCCATTTAATTATTTCTATCAAAGCCTCAGTGAGAGAGGATATTTCTTTGCATCCTTTATGTCATCCTTTCCATTGAACGACGTAATTAAATTTCCACTCATTCCAAATCGGGAAAAACTCTCCCCTTACGAGTGCATTAATGTCTTGATTTTTCCCAAACCAAACTAAATATTTTTGGTGTAACTACCTCTCACATTTGCCTTTATTATACCCAAGCGTTTATGCCACCTAATCTAGTTTTATGTGATGTTATTTCTCTGCACATTTGCAAAGTCTTATTCTTCGGGTGCACTGCGCACCCCTACATTAATTCATTGTATCTTAATCTATCGCGTCAACTCCTAGCTAGTCACGACTCTTTTTCACATGGATCCAACTTCTCTGTATTTGCCATGGAGGATCTATACTAGTCGCAGTAGGACCTAGGGACACTTGTTGACCTCCCATTTCTACAATAGAGTCAAACTTAGGCCCATGTGGCTCATTTTTTCACTCGATAGGAGCTGGAAGAACTGGATAGATGAAATTTCTTATCAGCATAGCACACTGGAATTTTGGATATATTCTTAGCACACCTTGTCGCTACTTGGATACCCAACGCCTCTTGCAAGAACACGTCTATTAGCGTATGTCTACCCCCAACTTGAACCTTTCCCTTATGGATTATTCTATAAGTACGCATTCACAGAGATGCTCTCAATGCGCTTCCCACCACTGCATGGGTCTACCTACTAACATTGCATAAAGGGTGTGTACTCGATGGAGTAAGGTGTTAGAAAAACAAGATCGCAGAGCAATAAAATAAAACAAATGAGGAAATAAAACACAGAAGATACACAATACAATAGAGACAGAGATATACGTGGTTCACCCAGTGTGGGCTACGTCCACCAGAGAAATTGTCAGGTCCTTCTTTTATTATTATCCAACAAATGAAGGAATACAACCTACAACACGCCTGCTATAAATTCCTCTTCTTTCTCTCACAATATCCTCACTCAGAATACAATATTCACAATGATACATAGCCGCAATACATTTCCCTCATAAAAAAGGGTTACCTTCTAGGGAAAAAAAACCTAACATAACTTCTACCATCGGATCTACGACCTTATAATGAAAGGTCCATATTTACTATGAAATTACAATATACATTTACAAGGAAAATTTTCCTATGGGATTCTTCCAACAACCTCTACGTCACGCGTTCTATCTCCTCATGCACACGAGCTTCCTCCAAAGAATTCTATGTGGCGCGCTGCAATTCTTAACGAGCTTGGGCCTCTTCCAACGATCTATGTGTGGCTCTTTACACCTCCTCGCATACCCGAGCATATTCTAGCGACCTTTATGTCACACACTATAGCTCTTCTCACAATCTTTCTTCCTCTAGGTCCCTCTGCGCATCACACAAAAATGGCTTATGTTGTGCAACATCAAAATTAGGAGGAGCTTGCGTTGCCTTTCTAATCTTCCCATCCATTATTTGGCCCAAACTTTATCCACGTTTTAATTCTATTCTTGTCTTCGCTCTGCCTTGGGTTATCACCCGCACATCAACTTCCTCATCCTTATTTTGATTCCCATGCAACTCTACAATAACCATGTTACAGTGTGCCTTCTTCTCTTCACACTTTTTCAACAATTCGGTATAGTCCTTTGTGACTTGCTTGGTACTATAGCAATACCCACATAGAGCGTGCAGTTTGGTGCAAAATCTCAACACATGGAATATCTCACCACAACTAAAAAAAGTGGGTGGTATTCCTCCACCTCCTCAATATCCTTGTCCTTCACCGCATCCATATCCACCCCTGGGACCTCCTTCGTATCCACCTCTCTCAGTGCCTCCACAGTCACCACCTTTCTACTCTTCCCTAACCCGAAATACATCATGGGTGTGGTCCTACATCAATTGAAGTGATCAATAGTTGTTCACTTCATGCCCCATGGATTTGCAGAATTCAAAAAATGGAGTGGTGAGTTTTCTAATATTTCTCCAGTCTTGGGAAGCATGGTGGGATATGTCCCCACTATTTACAAATCTTGCACCATTTAGTTTGAGGCCTATTCAGAAATGGACTCAGTGCACCTGTCACAAGATAATTTCCCAATGTAGGACATTCGTCGCTACGATGACCTTTCGATCGACGCGTAGTACACCATATGTGCTTATGCACCGCCTTCACCTTTGCCATATCTTGCAACTCTATTTTCATATTTTCAAGTTGGGATTGCACTTGCACTAATATTGCTGAGGTTTCTCCACCTTCTAGCATAGATTCTAGGTGCATCACAATCTCCATCGCCTCTACATGGGTAGTCACCTTTTGTTGGGTAAGTGGAACTCAGATGTGGGGAAGCAACCCCATAATGAACCATTCCCTATGTTGAACGTCTTGGATTTGGAACATCAACTTATCTAGAAATATCTTGAATCGTTGGTCATAGTCCCACACAGTCTCTCTCGATTAATGCTTGATCTCCTTAATATCCGTAATGCATTGAGATTTTGACTTGGGATTCTGGAACTCCTTAAGCAAATCTCTCTTAATTTATGTCAGGGACCTCGTCTACCCCCCTAACACATTCACCTTGTACTTCATGTACCACGTCAGGGATCTATCCCTGAAAGTGGTCTCCAGATGTGCAACCTTTGATGCTTCATTTATGATCCTATTCACAGACCATATAGCTTCACATATAAACCGATGTTTCTCTGCATCGTCTTTACCTGTCCCATGGAACACAGGTAGCCTCATAGTTGTATCATGATTCACCATTCTCAATCTAGGATTGTGTCCTCTTGACTAACTACTCACTATTGGGGATCTCAGTACTGATACTCTCCTTTGTAAAGTATTGTTGACTTTGTCCTCTTCTTCACTCGTATCTTCTCTACTTTATTCTCCTACTCCTTCTTCTACTCCTATATCCACGTTGTCTTCTATTCTTTCTTCTTGGTTACAAATGTGCAAGGGGGGTGGTTCAAAGAGGGGGTACCTCCATCTTCTCCCATCATTTCTTGTGAGGGAACCCAAAGAGTTTCCCACTTGCAACCGCACAAGACCATCTACTATTGCTAACTCCTCTTCCCCTCCTCATGCGGGACCTTCATTATCTTCTCCTACTTCTATGCCTTTACTTTGCACCTCATCTTCAATTGAGGTTGCAATATATCACAACAACCAAGGGGGTTGGACTTCATCTTCTCTTTCCCTCCTACCATTACTTCTAGTATCTTCACTGGATATCGTACTCCTAATGTCATGCCTCTTTGTCGACCTATCCTCGTTTTTTCTTCTCTCTAGAGCAATACTCTCTCTCACACTTCCTCCTGGTGCGGTCTCCTTCCTCTTCATTATGGGCTTGAGCCCTCGTCTTGCATCCCATGCTACCTTCTTTATGCTCCTATGTTTTTCTTTCCTCCTTAGCTCAACTCTTCTTGCTTATCTTTCAACTCTTTCTCTACTCTCCTATGGGGCTATTCTTTCTCTCACCTCATCTTAGCATCTTCTAGATCCTCTCAACAAATCCATCTCCTCTTAATGAATAAATGTAGCATATTTTATATTATATTTTTTAAAAATAAAATATTCTTTCATTTCATTTTCAAATCATTAAACCTTATAACATCCGACTTTTTGTTATCTCAAAAAAACTAACCTTGTAACCCATTCTTCTTTATAATCTTAATTTTTATATGTCCATCACCTTTAATCTATAACCCTTATAACTTTTAATTATATAATCTCTATCAACTTTAGTCCATAATTTAGAAAGACAACCCCATCAAAATATGATATTTTTTTATATGTCCATCACCTTTAATCTATAACCCTTATAAATTTTAATTACATAATCTCTATGAGCTTTAATCCATATTTAGAAAGACAACCTCATCAAAATATTTTATCATATTTTCTTTGTTAAACATAAATTTCACTGTCCATAATTTTTTTCCAACATTAAATGTCGCGAGAAACTCACCAATACTTCCCCACTTTGTGAATGGTATGGATGTTAAACCGCAGCCCCATAGACAATAGGCTAAAACTCGTAACCTCTCCCTGTACCAAAAAAATGTATGCACGTCTCACCAATTATGCTATCCCATAAGACTTCTGTTAAACATAAACTTCACTTTTTAGATGTGTAAATTTTATTTTTCATAAAACAATTTTAATAAATAAAATATAAAAAAATTAACATTTATATTATCTATGTAATGGCAAGTATATTGTAAGTGAATCCATACGGTGAAATGGAATATATATTGTAATCGAAAATATATTGTAAGTGAATCTATACCGTGATATGCCATATATATTGTAATCGATTGAGAATCGATTCTGTTTTACTTTTTATTAATTATATAAATTATAAATTTGTTTTCTAAAGTTTAACTTTAGAAATAAATAATAATAATATTTAATTATAAAATAAAACATTTTTTAACTTTTTCATTACGTAACATGTTTAAGAATTAAATAATAATAATATTTAATTATAAAATAAAGCTTTTTTTTTTCTTTCTCATTACCTAACATGAACATGACTTTGATGTGACATTTTTTTATGCTATTCAATGTGGCTGAGGAAAAATCAAAATTAAAAAATTCAACCATTCACCAACTATTTTGTCCTATGTTTAAAAATTGAAAGAAATGATTATACTAGGATGTAGGTTGGACTCTCTAACTTCTCTTCTTCGTTTGCATGGCTTGCAACTAAAGAGCCCCTCGACCTTTGATTGTTATTATGGTGACGGTTTCGTTATTTTGAGATATGTCGTTTTGCAATTCTTGACAGAAAACTTGTTGTCATAAAGTTGTTCGTTGGTGTTTATGTTAATTATGAAGTAAAATTCAGACTTCAGAAACTGTTGGAAATAGCTACCACGGCCAACAAAGTCAGAATGGTAGTTGGGATATTTTGATCTAGAAATGTATGTATGGTTGGATATTTTGTTTGCGAAGGCCCTAGATGCCTGATGCCGAAGTGATATTTTGTTTATTGAAGGCTCTAGATATGATCAAGCCTAAATATGTGTAAATGTTTGAATAATGCTTACAATAGAATTTGTTTGGGTTTGGTTTGAATAAGTTGGAGGTTGTTGAGAGAATTTCTCAACCCTTCTCTCTATGTTTAGAATAAGTTGGATCTAAATCCAACTATATAATTGTGTTGTAATTGTGCAGAAAGGAAGGGTAATACAAATATCATTTTATTGTGTAATATTGTGCAATCACTGCAATGTCAATTTTCAAGTGTAAATTTCACCCTCTGTATGTGGTAAAAGGTGAAAGACAAATTGAATATATATGAAATCAATTTTTGGCTATTTTCTTTGTTATTGTCTGGTCCTTTGTTTTTCCGCTTTCCCTTGTACCTTTGTGTGTGAATTGAGTAGCACTTTAGATTTGTATTATGTGTGTGTTGCAAGTTGAGTAGTGAGTGGGCGATCTCTATTTTACTCAGCGAGTTTAGGAGAGGAGAAGCTCTAACTCTATTCAGTGTGTGATTTCAGATTTTCCCTTAACACATCCACCCTCACAACACCTCAATCGTGGGCCTACTCTTCTCTTGTTGCTTCTATGGATCAGATGATGAGCACTCACTCCATTTTCTCTCTTGATTTGAAAAGGTCAGGTGATCGAACCCTGGCTCAAATCTAGTGGACGTGAATTCTCAAATTGGTGGGAAAAAGTTGAAACAACATCAGACGAGTTGGAGAATGGTTTGATTTTTCTCCTAACAACTAGTATCAAAGCTTGGTTTAGGATATCAGATCCACCAAAAGAGTCGTTGAATGACTATTCAACTAGGCAAGAGGCTTCCATTCTCCGGTTAGTGCATTTGGCTGTAGGGCGAGTTCTTTGTTTAGTCATTTGCAAGAAAGACGAAGGCTCGAGGACGAGGGTTCAAAGTTAGCATCTCGATTGGGCTGAGGAGAGATCCGTTGAGAGTTGGAGAAGCTAGGTTGTTGGTTGTTTGTGGTGTGAGTTAGGTCTAATTGAGTTGCGTTGGGATATTGTTCGAGTTGGGTCCTATTGAGCATGGAGACAACGAAACTAAGTGACATGGAGAAGTTGAATGAGGCTAATTTTTCCCCATGGAAATCACAGATGGAGGATATACTAATTTTGAGCGATTGGTATTTGTCAATTGAGGGAGTAACAAAGAAACCCTCATCGATGACAAATGAAGATTGGATCAAGATAGACAAAAAGGCCATAGCAACATTCCATTATTGTCTAGCAAAGAGTTTATAATTTAATGTGGCCAGAGAGAAGACAATAGAAGTTCTATGGAAAAAGTTGCATGATCTATATGAGAAGAACACAACATTGAATAAGGTTTTCTTGATGAAGAAATTATACAACCCTAAGATGAAGGGGGGGGTGCTTCAGTAGTGGATCACTTAAATGAATTCAACATAATTATTATCCAGCTTGTCTCTATTAAAAAAAAATTGGATGATGAGATTAGAACCATCTCACTAATGTGCTTCATGTTGGAAAATTGAGAGAATATGATTGTAGCTATGAGCACTTTGGAACCTGTAGGAACCCTGAAGTTTGATGATGTTAGCAGCTTAATGAATGAGGAGTTGTGATGTAAATAAATTACAGAAAAACAGGGAGGAGAATCCCTAACTCTAGTTGAACATGGGAGGAAAATTGATCGAAATCGGTAAGGGCATTCAAGGTCAAGATGCAAATCAAAAAAGAAAAGAGGTAGACTCACTTCTTATCACTATGGAAAACTAGGACACATGAAAAAGGAGTGTCGAGTCTGGAAGCGAGAACAAAAGGATAAACATCGACTAGGATAAATAAAAAATCAACCAACACAAATGAACGTGAGACTATTGTTGTAGTTTCAGATGGTAAAGTTTTATTTACTATTTCATTGGAATATGCATGCTTATATGCCTCCAGTTGTAGCATTGATTGGATTCTTGAATCTAGGGCATCTCACCATGTAACCCCAAGCAAAGATAATTTTGTTGCAAAAAATTCTGGTGATTATGGTAAAGTGCACTTGAGAAACAATCACTTTTGAAACATTGTTGAAGTGGGATATGTCCAAATCAAGACAAAGGCTAGACAACATATATTACTGAAATAGGTTAGGAACGTTCCAGAGATGCACATGAGTCTGACCTCTGTGGGGCAATTATACGATGAAGGTTGCTCCACAAGTTTTGGAAAAAGTCGTTAGAAAATTAGTAAAGGGTCATTGATCATAGATAGAGGATCCAAGACATGATCATTGTATACATTAAGAGAAGTAGAGAAAAATTAGATGTGGTTGTTGTTGCAAAAGAAGAAACCTCGGCTAATTTGTGGCATAAGCCCTTGGATCACATCAATGAGAAGGGCCTTAAAATTATTTCCAGTAAAAATATGCTTCTAAGTTTGAAATCCTATAATCTTGACCTTTGTGAGCATTGCATATATGGTTGGGAATGGAGGGTTTCATTTATTAGAAGTGGCCATGAAAAAAAATAGATTTGTTAGAATTAATACATTTTGATATGTTTTGGCTAGTAAATATTAAGTCATTAGGAGGATCCTCATACTTCATTACATTTATAGATAATTCATCTAGGAAGGTTTGGGCCTACCCTATTAAAAGAAAATGTGAGGTATTCAAGATATTCCATAATTTTCATTTTGTTGTTGAAAGATAAACTAATAAATTGCTCAAGTGTTTGAGGACATATAACGATGGAGAATATTGTTCCAACGCATTCAAAAAGTATTATAACATGTTTGACATAAAGCATGAGAATACTTCCACTGTTACTCCTCAATAGAATGGTACTACAAAAAAAAGGAATCACACTATCATGGAGAAGGTGAGTCCAGTGTGTTGTCAAATTCTAGATTGGAAAATCATTTTGGGCAGAAGTGGTAAAGGCAACTTGCTACCTCATAAATCAATCCTACGACTTTGGATGGTGTCATTCCCGAAGAAGTTTGGATCGGTAAAAAGATAAATTATTCTCAACTAAAAATATTTGGATGTGAAACATTTATGCATATTCCCAAAGAAAATAAAACTAAGCTAGATGGTAAATCCATGAATTGTATATTTTTGCTATATGTGGATGTTGATCTTGGTTACCGAGTATGTGCTAGAGTTAAAAATAAAGTTATTAGAAGCAATGATTTCCTATTTAATGATTTAGAGACGTTTAATAAGTGTGCAGGTAATTTGGAGGTCAAGAAAGTTATTGAATAAGTGTGCAGGTAATTTGGAGGTCAAGAAATTTGTTGATCGGTTTGCTGAACAACAAATAGATATTCCATCTTTGCAGAAAATGGGTAGCATATTCAAGAACAAGCTGAACTAAAAATGGAGGATGATGAACAATAACAAGAAAAAATTGCACAATAGCCATTACAAGAAACCCAACTTGAAAATACACCACCAAAATTGGCATGTAGGTCTACTAGGCCTCACAAACCTTGAGAAAGGTATCCTCCCTAAAATTATATTTTATTAACTAATGAAGGTGAGCTTGATTGTTTTCAAGAGGCTTGTAAAGTTGAGAACAACAAAGAATGGAAGAAAGCAATGGAGGAAGAAATGGGGTCCTTGTTGGAAAACAAAACTTGGGGATTGTTAAAGATTCCAAAAGGAAGAAGAGCCCTACAAAACAAATGGGTGTACTATAGGATTAAGCATGATGGATAAGGGGAAAAAGGAAAGATACAAGGCACAGATGGCGGTGAAAGGATTTTCCCAAAAATAAGTTATTGATTTCACCGAAAAAGTTTCACTTGTTGTTAAGATGTCATCCATTAGAATTATTCTTGGTCTTATTGTCGCTTTAGATTTGGAGTGTGAAAAAATAGATGTAAAGACAACCTTCTTTCAAGGTGAATTAGAATAAGAGATTTATATGGATCAACCAAAAGGTTTCAAAAATTAAGGTAAAGAAAACTTTGTTTGCAGGTTGAAGAAGAGCTTCTCTGGACTGAAGCACGAACCTCATCAATGTTATAGTAAATTTGATTTGTAGAAATTTTAATAGAAATTATGTATTGCCTGGATTCTCCCGATCTAACAATTATATGCCACTGTTAAATACAGAATCGCTTGTACAAATATTCTTGCGGAATTTAAAACATGATCAACAATTGCAATATCAAGAAGAAAGATCAATCACACATAACACAGATGTTTTACCGGGAAAGAATAAAGCTAAAATCCCCGCTATCATATATTATATATATATCATGGATCATGAAACAATCTCATACAAAACTCTAATCGAATAGCTCTCAGTACAATATACAATCGTCTCACACTGTCATACAAAAATTGGCAAATTCATGTGCCAATTTACTGCTTCCAGACAACCTTGCCTCCTCTGCACAAATCCTTGTTGATAGCAATCCATGCAATGAATGAATTCCTCTTGCCTAGGATACACAATACTCATGGGAACATCCGCTGTGTGTGTGGTCGCATGAGTGCACTCACTAATGTCACAATTGATAGTCAAACTATCCCTTTCACCTGTTATCTCAACTAGGTCTCCACTGGATCTGACATGCATGTAGTTAACAGTGGTAAATCTTCAATTGCATGTGAGATCATTGATTGTGAATTAATTAATAATTAATTCACTAATATCTCACTAGTGTAAGTTCAGTTACAACTATTACAACTGATCTTAACTCACTTAACTGAGTTAAACTACTTCACAACTCACATAACTACACATCCAACTCTGTTACAACTTCGAATCACTCAATTACAACTAATTCGACTTGCATGTCCCACCAGTCAACCTTTGAACTCGAATTTCCTATAACTAATTGATTTTCCACTTCAGTTAACTATTTCTAAGTGCTCATTGAGAATAGACTAATATTTATTGTCCAACTATTATTAAAGGATAATAATAGTCGACATACATCTATAAATAGAATTCGCTCACCATCTATAAATAGACA
>SNQJ01S0172316.1:0-10208 GCA_010110895.2 Picea sitchensis
TTCTTTGGGCACACTGTCACAATTTATCACACCGCTCAGAGGTGGTAGATAGGTGGGTAGTATACTCAGGATCAACTTGGCATTCATGAGATCGTCTCTATGCTTAGTTCTCTTTTCATCTACTGGCTGGGATGGACCAGCTCCAGCAGTGCACGACGACGTCAATAGTCCTCTTGTTGAAGATGCCTGTACACCTATAGACACTCCTCTCTCTGACATGACTCTTTCAGTCATTAATTTGAGGAGAAATTTTGTTACTAATTCTTCAACTGCGGTGAGCTCATCGGACATATGTGCTCAAGATTAAAATTATTGGGGTCACGATGATCTCAGATACGACACTAGAAAAAACAACAATAGCTTAATGATCACTGTATACAATTCGCTTAGTCCGCAGGCTTCAAATTATCAGTTAGCAAAAGTTATGTCCATGCATGGCATGACGGGATAAGTAGGCAACTTGGAAACGGTTCTCTTGCAATAGTTATGAGTCTCCATTAATTCTTGTTCCATCCATTATGGTGCAGTCTAACGGTCTGATGATGGACCTTTATTTCTTTTCTTCCCATTCAGAGCGTCGATCGAATATTTATAATATCCTCAATGGATATATTGCTTTGCCATGGCAAAGTGCCATGTGTCATTGTTCTGATATACCAGTGAAGCTCCAATTCTGCAAATTTTCTGTCTGCGAAGTTCCCTCTAGAATCTTCTGTAACTTTTCAATATTATCCCTCTTTTTACTTAGCTTTCTAGCCTTCTTTCCAGTGAGCTTCATCTCGGTATGTATTTTTCCATTCTGATTCTTATCTTCTTTTAACATAGTCACTGCGTGTTGTTGAGATTATTTCCTAGGATTCAGGGGTAATACCTCTTTTTTATCTAGAGTAAGTACTTCAGTCTTCTGTGGGTCTTCTAGTGTTCTTACAACTTCGACATCGGGGTTTCTAGTGTCAAATACCTTCAATCTGTTCACCTGTTCTTCAATCAAGTATGTGATCCTTCTAGTCATGAAATCTTTTAACTCTTGTTTCTTCTGCTCCAAGACTTCTTCTTATTTCTTTCGTCTGAATTGATCTCTTTCAAGCTAAGGTTTTCCTATTAACATTGTAAATGGGTTGTTGTCTTCAAAAAATTTAATAATCTCAACATATTCCTCTATTGAAGTTCCATTGATGGTCATAGGTATATGAGTGATCCTTCCAAACAAGTTTACTAGTTTTCCTCTAAATAACCCTATTCCTCAAAATGAAGGAATCATAGTAGGCCTTTGTATAGCTTCCAAAGTTCTCTTTGTCATGATATTCACCTGTGTTTCCTCATCTAGGACACAGTCAATGTTGAAGTCTCCTATTCAAAGCATTCGTTTCCTTTGAATATCTTTGATAATCAGACATGTCGGTGGTCATTCAAGGTTTCCTCCATTTGTAGCAATGCTTGCTCGAATCCTTTATGATATTCTTCCATAATCTCAGTTTCTGGATCTACCTTGGGGTTCTCTTGATTCAGATTCATTTTTTCAAGCTTATCAATCATTATAGGGAAATCCAACACTTCATGGTCCATAGCTTTGCAACAAATACAACTAGGTCTTATCCCAGGGAATTCTTTAGCAAGATGTCCTGGTTTTCTGCAACTATAATAGAGGGTTAATCCTCTCTTTCTTTTAAATGATCCCCAGCCTCTTCTATACTATGCACTAGGATCATAGGAGCTAACCTGCAACAAATTCTTTATGGGATCCTTCATACATTAGTTAGTCCAAACATTCTTTCTATGCATAAGTATAACATATCTTTCACTATTCTTGTTAGATCTATTAATATCAAATCTTCTTTCATCTATCAATACCCTAGTTTTCAAACTAGGACAAATTATGTTAAACATACCTAGATCCATACTCTAGAAACAAAAAATTTCCACTTATCTTACTTCTACAGAGCACAAAGCGTTCAGATCTAATTTTTATTTTTTTACTATCTTTACCTTTATCATAGCACAGAGCTTGTAGATCTTACCTCTTTTGATAAGAAATTCTCACTTTTACCTTTCTTAGAGCACAAATCTTTCAGATCTTGCTTCTTTCCTTCAAATCCGACCTCTTTTCTTCAGATCGGGATTCTTTATTTTAGATCTGACCTTCCTTCTTTAGCACAAAGCTTTATAAGTCAAGTAGAATACTCCGCACTAGGGCACAGATCTATGCACAAACCTTCCACAATCCTAGGTCAAATATTTTCAAAAATCTTATTCTTCCTTAGTTCCCAGCAATCACAGTTTCAGGTCATGGCAACAGAACCATTTGTTGGAATAGGGGCAGGCCCAGGGTTCAATGCTACAACAACACACCAAAAAATGCCTAACTACCGGTGCTCTCAGCAACATCTGTGAAGCAGATGAAGTCTCACCCAAGGTAGAGGCAGGGGTTGTTTCAAGACTCAGGTGTCTGCAACCTTAGCTAGGACACATATCTATGATTATAAAACTCAATACAACTCTTATCACCGTCATTCCCTCGATATGCAATCACTATTCACTTCACTGATAAAATAGGGCTTCGCAACATTCACACTAATCTACAATATGTAAGCACTTAGCATATAAATGGATTAGAATGATCATATCAAGCACTAAGCATGACTATCTTGATTAGATCTAATATTCTCACATATCATAAGCACAAATCATAAGTAGCTCTATATAAACATATCAAATCACTTAGCAAATAGCATGTGAACACATGAAGACCAAGCAAAAAGCACATAATGCAGTGTTTACGTGGTTCACCCACACCCTGGGGCTATGTCCACCAACTCTTCTTCTTTATTGTCTTTATTCAATCAGTTACAAGTGCAAAGCCTTCAAAACCATTACTCTACACAGGACATAAAATCTGCACAGCTCACTAGATCCTTCTTCCTTGCGTTACAACACTAAGCCCTCCACAATCTACTGCAAGGACCTGCACTTAGACCTGCAAGTATCTTACAGTCATGCACAAAGAACTTATAATTCGTACTACAACTTAGCCTTTAGCACTTAGCATATCATCACGTCACATAGATGCATTATTCTCCTCTTTCTTACATTTCCTATCCTTCTATTTATACATACCAAATAGGCCTAAACATGGGTAAACCCATGGGTCGACATCCCATTTCCATTACATATTCCCAAAAACCCAAAAAGGGGCCCAAAAGGGGGGCGAGATCCCGTGATCTCCACTTCGTCTTGTGGTCCTCCTTCGACAGGCTGTTGAAGTCCCAAAATAGGTCAACATGACAAAGAAATTCCCAAAACTTGGTCAAGGGCCAACAAGCCCCCCTCCCCTTCCAGGGTTCTACGACCTCCCATTCTCTAGATAATTCCAATAGTTGAGTCATAACAACTCTTCAGGTTCCTAAATGAACCTAGAAAAATTATACACATGCCTCTTTCCTTCATTTGGCATAGGTCATGTGACACCCACACCCTCTGTTTTCACATTCGAGCATTGTTTAGTTAACAGGTGCTAGCTTCTTTTCACTAGCCCCTTCTTCATATGTCCCTGGGCCGTGTCCTTATGCTAATGTGTGATTGCAGGTGTGGGGAAAGAGTGGTTTTTAACCAACCCTCTTTTCGCCCCACAATCCTTATCGAGTTGACACGTACCACGTCACTAAAATAGTGGTTGAAATTGCAGACCGCTCAAGGAATATTATCATTCAAGCATGTCCAGGCCCCACAATCATTTATTTCCGTCGATCTCTACTACCTTGGCCATATCTGTGATCAATGACTACTATCAATCTATGTTCCTCCCTTCTTTCCTCCTTCCACGCATCTCCCCAGACCTCCACTATATGTCGACACATAGTCCACTCGAATCAACGACTGCTATTGACTCTGGCTTTCCTGCCTTTAGGATTTTCAAGTCTCAAATCAACTCTCCTCTATATGGAAATATCCCAGAGTGGAAGATCTATTGCCACCTATCCCCTTGAATCTACAACCAGGATCTCGTTCATGGGTCCAGCCTTCGGGAATATCAATTCTCAACTTTCACAAGATCCCCTTGCTAAGCTCCCTCTTCGCATGTGAATTTCGATGACGTCCTCTCATGACCACGTGACTCCCTACTAAACCTCACGCACCTCAAATATATGAAATACTATGGGATTGTCGATCTCTCGATCTTAACGGTATCCTGGATTGACAGTTCAGATATTCCCTCCCCAAATTTACGAACCATATATGCTTCCTCTTGATCAATGATCAAGATCTCTTCATGACTTTGGACTTCAAGATTTTGAAGTCTCAAACCCTTGCTACCTCCATGTGGAAATCTTATGGAATGAAACATCTTACGACACCTGTCCCTTTAAATGTGTGGCCAGGATCTCCTCCGCTAATCCATCCTTCAAGACTTTCAAGTCTCAAATCCTCACCTTTGTTGATTGGATATCTTTTGGAGTGGAATATCCACTGACATGTACCCTCCCCAATCAATGTCTATGCTCCCTCTTCAGGAGTTTGGCCTCCTCAACTAGATCAACGGTCCTCAGACTCCCTTCTTGATCAACGATCAATATCTTCTCTGGGTCTTTGGACTTTCCCTCCTCTATTTTCTTCTGAAGCTCTAGATATTGCACCACGTGTCCTCCTTCACATTGATGGCTCTCATCGCTTTGTATTTCCGGACTTGGAAAATCTCAAATGTAAAACTCCTACCTCCCTTTTTATTTTATCCGTAGTTGATAGTCCTCTACCACGTGTCTCCTTCTCGAATCAACAACTGAAGTTTACTTCGGGTCTTTACTTGGAGTGCATGGATCTATGCCATGTCTCCCCTTGATATGACTACTATAGATCACTTTGGGAATTTACCCAGAGTGCTCAAATCCTTGCCACATCTCCTCTCCTAGTCCTATGGCTCAGATTCACTTCAGGTGATCTGATGGCTCAGAGCTACTTTGGTTCTTCGGACTTCGGCTATTTAAGTTCTCAGACTAAAATTACAATGTAACTTTCCCCGGAGCTCACGATCTGATGAAAAGTTCCCTCTGTCTGCACTTCCTTTTGTTTGTTGGATGTAGATCTAACGGTCCAGCTTCTTCTCCACCATCGATCCCATGGTTTTTGTTGCTCCTCCTCTTGAGGTTTAGACTTTCTTTGATTTAGAATATTTTGTCAATGTTTGAAAGGTCTTGGCCTTTGAACATCCTTCCATGAACCCGACTCCTTTGGGTCTTTCTTACACTTCTGAAAGAGTTATCTCTTCTTATCTTATGGACTTAGAATAAGTCTATGTCATGCGCTCTTCTTACTTTACTCCTCCTAAGCTTGATCTCTTCGAATATTTTGATCTCCCAAACACACCTTGCATCCTTGGGATTTTGTCAAACTTGAAATCTGAAGAATTTCTTGAATAAGAAATACTTCTCGCCCTCCTGGCATTCTTCTTCTCGATGCACTTCTTGCTGAGCTTCTCCTCACAGAGTATTCAAGAAAACTATTTCTCTTGAACTCAACATAGAGTTCTTCTGTGCACACTTGCACCGGATCAATGCCCACCCAACAGGGCTCTACAGATTTTTCAGTAACTCTAGTTCTCTATGAACTCGATAAAGAGTTGTTCTCGTGAACTCCTTGCACTTACTTGATAACCGCCTGATAGAGCTCTACAGAACCTTCAGTGGTTTTGTCTCTATGTTCCTTCTTTGGACATTCTTACCTCCAAGGTGTTCAGAAACGTTGAGGCTCCTCTTTGAATTTGTGATCACTCTGATGCGCCCTCCTGGCATGTTCTTCCCTGACTCCATAGAGTTCATATGCACACTCCTTGCACTGGCTGCAGAACTTCCAATGTTTTGTTGTGCACTCCTTGCACAACCTAAAGAACCTAGAATGATACAACAAACTCAAACGAAGATAGAGAAATCTATCTTCCTATTGTAAATTAAATTTATCATACATCTACAGTATTCATTCATGAAATACATAAACACATGAACAACAATATGTAGCAAAAACTTATTTTCTATTATCTCTATGTGTCTATATAGATGTTTACACAAACTAGACTGTAACAGAGTCTCAGTTCTCTCAAGCTCTCTCTCAGAACTTCTAATACCTCCTAAGGCCTCTCTCATAACTTCTCCCTATTCCTAATTTTTACAAAGAGAGGGCTCTACGAGCCTATCCTCACCATCGCCTCAGTGCTATCGCTATATCAATTATAGCACCAAATCCTACATCTACATTACATAAATGAATGTCTAGACCTGACTATGATCTGGACCTACTATAGGTAACCATTTAAGGCAACCCCAACTACTACTTGTACAAAGGCATGGCCTGGGATTTATAGCCTTACACCACAACAATATGCATAGGATTATTTCAAATTTAAAAATGGGAGGTTTAATGCCTCTCCCTTTCTCCATTACGCATTTGTGTGATCGCATGCTGGTGCATTTTCTAAGGTGGAGTGATGCTCCTGCATCATACTCCCATGCTAAGAAAAACATGATGTCCTCTTCCCCAGTGTTGAAATCCTCTTGGATCCCAAATTCTCTTTTAGAGTTGTCCTCTTGCTCCTCTCCAGCTATGTTGTTGTTGTTGTTGTTGCTTCTTCTTTTTATTTCCTACTACTATGGCAGGTCCTCTTCTATTTAGCTCCTCTTTGCTAACTAGTTCTGCTGACCTCAACATCATCCTCCTTATCTCCTCTATCACCCTGTCTAGATTCTCCATTGGTTGGCTCTTCTTATGCAGTCTTCTCTATTGCACTTCCTTATCAATGGGTAGATCAACCTGATCCACCATGTTGTCTTCATATCCTTTTGTGGTGCTAAGTTTCCACTCTACTATGGACTCTAGTTCTGCAGTATCTTCTTGATTGATCTGTTGCTCATTCACCTCCTCTGACAGATTAGCTTCTGCCATTTCTCCTTGTGTTGGTTCAAATCCAGCTTCCTCCAGCTATTCCTTTGGATGGTATGCTCCTCCATCTATGTCCAACTTGACATGTTGGATGTGCAAGATTTGCACCATGGCCCTTCTCTCTAAATCTTCCAGTTCCTCATATAGATCAGAAAAGTCCATGTTGTCTTCTTCCTCTTCTGCTAAAAGCTCCAATTCTATAGTCATATCTATTTCATCTTCCTGGTTGAAAATATCAAGTTGTTCTTTTGAATGCTCATATTCTTATGCTGGGGTAGACATCAGTGTCTTCTCCATTTCTTCCTCTTCTCCTTGGACAACTTTTGATCTCTTCTCCTTCATCATGATAGTCACCATTGGATGTCCTTCTTCTGTTGTTCCATATGCAGCACATGTTCTGGCCTCAATTGGGCTATCTGGTAGGAATATTCAAATTCCCCCAATGATCAGAATTCTCTTCTGATCCTCCTCCTTTGTGATGGAAGTATTCAACTTCTCATCATCTTCATTCACATGGTATGCAAACCCACATGAATCTTCATCTATCAAAACTCCTTGCTGAACTGAACTCACTTCTAAGATCCTGATACTTTATGATAGTCTCATTTCTTTCTCCCTTCCCACCTAGCAATTTGGGAATTATTTTTTGCCCACCTGGAAATTTGGGAAGTTTTTGCTGCCCACCTAGCAGTCTATGAAATCAATCGATCCCATCTCATTTCCCACTTGGAAATATAAAATTTCGACACTAGTCCTTTGGAAGTACTTGAGACCTCCACATGGTCTCTTTCCATTTCCCATGTGGCAACTTGAAAGTCCATTTCCGCCCACTTTGCAGTTTACAAGATCTTCATTTGACCTCTTCTCCTCCTCGTCACTTAGATTTCTCCTAGTCTCTGGTTCACAGGTGTGAATTAGTTCATCCTCTGTGTCACTGAGGTTTTCAGCATGCTTCAGCCACACTCTCATCATCCTTCATCGTCCTTTGGACATCAATCTCTTAATTGGCCACTTCACCTTCTTCTTCATGGGCCATTCATACACCTAATGCACCTTAGCATCCTGGTTCATTTTAAATGCAAGCTACTCCATTCTTTCTCTTATCTCATTAAGATCCAGATCCATCTCTAGATTGCATTTCTTCTTATGGTCTTCTCTTCGACCACATCCATGGACTTTAGTAGACATTTAATCCTTATACCTTCCCTCCTGGAAAGTCTATGGATTACTCTACATCTGCGAGCATCTCCATCTTCTCTCACAACTCGCCTAGATGTTTAAATTTATGTTTTTGTTATGTGTGCAACAACTTCTCACAGAGCATCAGTACTCTGTCTTCCTTCACCTGATGTCTATAGGAAAACTCATGTTTATGATACCACCTAATTTTATCAGGCCATCTCCTTCCACCGTCTCTCCTATATGTTGTCTTCAAACAAAATTTGGCTTTCTCCCCTTTCTCTTTTGCCTGAAATCTATAGATGAAGAATTTAGCTCTGATACCACCTAATGGTATCAGACTGTCTCTTCTTTAATGTCTTCTCTCCTCGGCCTACAAAAATCAATTCTGCAAAAGGGATCTTATACCACCTTATGCAACACCCCTCCCCTTCTGGGGTTCTATGACCTCCCAGTCAATGGATCGTTCCAATAGTTGATTCGTAATGACTTTTCAGGCTCCTAAATGAACCCCAAAAAATTATACAAAGGCCCCGTTCCTTCATTTGGCGCAGATCCTGTGACACCTACACCCTCTATCTGTGTGTTCTAGCACTCTTCAGTTCACGGGTGATAGCTCCTTTTCACTAGCCCCTTCTTCATATGTCCCTGGGTTGTGTCCTTGTGATAATGTATGATTGCAGGTGCAAGAAAGAGTGGTTTCTAACGAACCCGCTTTTCTCCCCGCAATCCTTCTATTTCTAGCATGTACCCTGTCACTAAAACAATGGTTGAAATTGCGACCCGCTCAAGGAATATTATCGTCTAAGCATGTCCTGGCCCCACAATCCTTTCTGTCTATCGATATCTACTCCTTTGGCATTGCCTATGATCAACGACTACTATCAATATTCGTTCCTCCCTTATTTCCTCCTTCCAATCATCTCCCCAGACCTCCACGATATGTCGACACGTAGTCTGCTCGAATCAACGGCTGCTGTTGACTCCGCCTTTATAGCCTTTGGGAGTTTCAACTCTCAACTCTACTCTCCTCTATATGGAAATCTTCCAGAGTGGAAGATCTGTTGGCCCCTTTCCCCTTGAATATATGGACATGATCTCCTTTGTGAGTCCGGCCTTCGGGAATCTCGATTCTCAACTTTCACAATCTCCCTTTGCTAAGCTCCCTCTTCTCATGTGACTTTGGACAACATCCTCTCATGACCAAGTGACTACCTACTAAATCTCACGCACCTCCAATCTCTAAAATATTGTGGTACCTTCGATCTCTCGATCTTGACAGTATCCTAGAGTGACGGTTCAGATATTCCCTCCCCAAATCTACGGACTAGATCTACTTCCTCTCGATCAACAATTGAGATCTCTTCACGATTCTATACTTCGATATTTTGAAGTCTCAAACCTTTGCTACCTCCATGTGGAAATATTACAGAATGAAAGATCTTATGACACCTGTCACTTTAAATGTGTGGCTAGGATCTCCTCCGCTAATCCAGCCTTTGGGACTTTCAAGTCTCAAATCTTGGCATCTGCTGACTGGTTATCTTCCAAAGTGGAATATCTACTAACATGTACCCTCCCCAATCAATGGTTGTGGTCCCTCTTCGGAAATTTAGCCTCCTTAAGTATATCAATGGTCCTCAGACTCCCTTCTTTATCAACGATCAAGATCTTCTTTAGGTCTTCGTACTTTCCCTCCTCCATTTTCTTACGAATCTCTAGATCAGGCACCGTGTGTCCTCCTTCACATTGATGACTCTCGTCTCTTATTATTTTCACACTTCAGAAATCTCAAATGTCAAACTCATGCCTCCTTGTTTATTTTATCCAAAGTTGATAGTCCTCTGTTGCATGTCTCCTCCTCGAATCAACGACTGAATTTTACTTTGGGTCTTTACCTGGAGTGCATGGACCTATGCCATGTCTCCCCTTGATTTGATGGCTATAGATCACTTAGGGACTTTACCTAGAGTGATCATATCCTTGCCACGTCTCATCTGCTATTCCTACAACTCAGATTCACTTCGGGTGATCTGACGGCTTAGAGCTACTTCGACTCTCCGGACTTCGGATATTTCAGTTCTCATACTGAAACTACAATGTAA
>SNQJ01S0172316.1:10218-20616 GCA_010110895.2 Picea sitchensis
TTTTCTATTAATTAGGAATAATTAGGATAGAAATTGATTAAAATTTCTTCTAGAAATATTATTGAGTAATGATAGATAATTATGATAATTGGTTGGAATTGTTTGATTTTAGCACATGAATGAATAAATATTGTCAAACCCAATATATTTAAGGAGATTTTGAGGATACAAAGACTGTTGAAGGTTGAATACATGAGGCGCAAAGAAGTTTGGAGAAAGATTGATTCCATCTTTTGTAAACTTTATAAATAGTAAAAGTGATCGTGAGGATCTATAGATCCTCAGGATAGCTTAATTTACCCATATTATTGTAATATATAAAGGATAATAAATCCTGAAAAAGGATCATCATAGAATTATTATCTCAAAAACATTTAGAATTCGAAATCACTCTATGTAAGCAGTTTTTGTATATGTTGCACCAGTTATGGAGTTAATAGAAGCTTTGAGTGTTTTCATCATTTTTTCATACAAAGTTTTTAGAAACAGTGCTTCTAAGGACCAAGGGACCAGTTTGAAGGAGTTACTATCTGAATCTATAATTCTATCAGTTTGATTTATGTTTTGTGCTTTAAATATCTTTTGAAATAGTTAAGATAAATGCATAAGTGTGTTAATGTTTTCATGTTGTTTTCTTACAGAAGATAGATGCTTCATTTTGAATGTGATCAATTGTTGTTCCAATTTCCATTGTTGTAGTTTACTGCTTCACAGTTCCTCTCATTTTCACATGCACTGTTCCTTTTCACTTAAATTAACATCTACTATCCCTTTCAATTAAATTAGTATTTGTTGTCCCTTTTGCTTAGATTAGAATTTGTTTTCCCTTTCGCTTGGTTTAGTATTTACTATTCCTTTTCTCTCAATTAACATTTGTTGTTCTTTCCATTTACTGTTCTATTCTCAATTTACAGTACTCAACTATTTATTTCCAACAGATTAGATAATCATCAATATATCAGTTTATTAAGCTTTTCCATAGATTCAATTATTGTTTCTTAATTAGACCAATTTAGCAATTTAATTCATGCTTTTGATTCATAGAACTTTATAGATCAGATTTCAATCTTGTTACGCAATATCTTAGTTTTAGAAGTTTAATGAATGTGTGAGGAACTTGATTATTGATAAACTCATATAAAATAGAGCATCGCATCATTCATTCATATCTGATGTATCTAAGCACTTATCATAGAGAGGTAGATTAGATCTAGTAGATTCAAGCACTAATCACATTCACATAGGTCAGATATAACATCCATATACATCATTAGCATACATCATAAAGAGATCTATCTATCTATATCAAAGAACTTAGCAAGTAAAGAAATAAACACATCAAGACATCGCACAAAGTAGAGAAACATAACATATAAGTGGTTCAACCCCACCCTGGGGCTACCCCCACCAACTCTTCTTCTTTAGTATCTTTGTCAAGCTTCTTACAGGAACAGAGCATCAAAATCCTACTCCGCAGAAGACATGAGATCTTCACGCACTTTTCCAAATCCTCCTTCTTCAAGATAGGGTAAAGCACCAAGCATTCTTACAATTACTTGCACGTAGCTCTACAAGGCTCACATAGTATGCACAGAGCACTTACAATCCTTCAATCACATAGATTTATCACTTAGCCATTTATAACTCCTCTATATATTTACTAAATCATCTAACATCTATTCATACTTTACAAAATAGGCCTAAACATGGGTAAACCCATGGGCCAACATCCCATACCCGTTGCATAATCCCAAATCCCAAAAAGGACCCAAAAGAGTTGAGATCCTGCAATATCTACTTTGTCTTATGCTCTTCCTTCGACAGGCTGTTGAATTCCTAGAATAGGTCAAAATTGACCAAGGATCTCCCAAAACTTGGTCAAGAGCCAACAGGTCCCCAACACTCACCTGTGACTCATCCTGAGTCACTCTGATTTGGTTAGTTCTGCTTTGAAATCCTCGAGCTTGGCTTGAGCTGCTTCGACCTATTGTTGTGACATGGTCTCTTGTGTAGTGAAATCTTGGATGACTACCTCATTCGTAGGTCCCTCCAACCATTGTTTAACTGCAGTGACAGCCTACTCTATTTCTTCTCCTTGGCCTTCAACCTCTGTGAAAAATTGGTAGGACTTATCTTGTACAGGTTGGAGCCTCTGAGTTACTTCCATAAATCTACTCTGGATAGTGTGGATCTATTGTTGGGCAGTGAACTTCTCTTGGGATCACTTCAATATTTCCACAGTTGAAAGGGGCTTCAACTATGCCTGTATCGTTTCATCTTGATACTTCACCTCTTGGAGCTGCGACTCCAGTGCCTTCAGTTCTAGATTCTCAGTGAGTTACTCGTAGGTCTGGGCACTGTGAGCAGTAAGTTCCTTATATTCCATATAAAGGGATTTTATTCTCTCAGTTGCACTTCAAGCAGTTGCTTCTCTTTGATCCCTTACACCCTATGGAGTCTTAGGCACTACGCGGAGCTGTGAGTCTACAATGTGTTTTTATAGCTATTGGATAACTTCTGTGAGTTTCTCTACTTGCTATGTGACTTGATTCTCTGCCTTTATTTCTACAACTATCACAGAATGAAGTGCTCTGTTGACTTCTTCTTTCACTTCGAGTTTCTCTGTGAGCAACTGTTATTTTCCTTGCTGCATTTGTTCTTTTTCTTCATCAAAATTCACTTGGAGAGAAATCTTTTCTTGTTTTTCTACTCAGTGTTGTTCTACAAGTACTCCTTGTACTTGCACCAAAGTCTGGGTGGCTTGCTCTGTTTCCTCTTGTGCTTGTCGAAGGTCAGCTTCGATTGTATCAGTTATTTGGTGGCGTTGGGATGGTTCATCTCCCAACTCTGGCTCTCTCGATGGAAGAGGTGCAGTGGATATTGCAAAGCTAGACATAAGAGCCTCTTGTACCCCTCGGAGTTTGACTTCAATCCTATCATACATTTATTCCTGCTTTACTCCTTTTTTCTCTGCTATCTCCATTGAAGCATCGTTCATGGCTGTGATGATGAAGTCAAAGTCATTGTATGTGAGGATAGTCTACATCTTGGTCATGGTGGCTTTCGATTTATTCCAGGAAGAAGTTTTCGGGGGCGGAACCTTCCTCTTATTCAAAGGGTCAAACTTGTCTCTGGGTGGTTTTACTTCATTGGGATTCTATTCAACTTCTACTTTGTCATCACCCCATCATTCAGGTGACATGGAAGCAGTCTTCCCTGAGGTGTTGTGTAAGTTTTGGACCTCCTAAGTCTTCTTCTACCTGTTAGTTCTGTGTGTATTCTTTTCTTTATGAGTGTCCTCTGGGCTGTCAAGATTAGATATCTCTACAGGGTTAGCATGGATAAGGAGGTCAACAAACCATTCCTTAGTGATTTCCTCTAGGTCTTCTTTTGTAAGCTTATAATATGACTGGAATTTCTCTTAATGTTCTTCTTCTCACATTGTAATGTAGGTGAAGTGTCGATCTGTGTTGAGCTTCATCATGGTTCAGAACCTCTATAAGGTGTTCGGAGTCATGCGAGGCTCAGCTTCGATGGCTCGCTTTAGTTGGAGGTAGTATGTATGGAATACAATATTCGACTCCCACTTTTTGTTCATATAAGTTAAATACCACAGGGTAGTGAACTTCGCGGCAAGCGGTTCAAACGACTCTATGCCTGGGAAGGTCACTCCTTCCTGCATATCCAAGGAAAAAAATGCAATGAGGACCAGAAGCCAACTGAAATGAAATTCATAACCCTGATCCTGTGCTTCTCAGAAATCTAGTTCCAACTCGTTAACTAGGTACTTCGCCCAATTCATTTGTAGGCCTTCCATGCACTTCCCTATAAGGTCAACGAAAAATCCGATCTAGCCATAAGTATCTGCCATGGTAACATGACAATAGTAGCTTAACACATGCATTCACTTCCTGGTGTCTTCCAAAGTGTGGGATCTTCATGACATTCAACAGGGTGGACTGTGCGAGGTTCATCGTCCATGACTGAGGGATGATCTTTGAGTTCTTCCCTTCTTTTATAGTTAGGTACTTGTATGGGGTTATCATACCATACATATTTCGATCTCTGAGGTTGAAGTCATTGAACTTCAACACTGTGATCTTGTCCTGCTCTGATCGAAATGTGTGTATCCCCTTTGAGAGGTACGCAGTGACCATAGTGTACTCGAAGTCTCTTGGCACACTATCATGATTCACTATGCCAGCTAGAGGTGGGATGTAATCGTGAAATATGGACAAAATCAACTTCACGTTTTCTAGGTCATATTTATTCTTGGTTCTCTTCTCTACTGATGGTTGGGATGGCCCCGATCCATGAGCAGTCGACGGAGAGGCTTTCATTCCTCTCGTCGATGAAGCTTGTACACCTATAGACATCGAAATGACTCTTTCAGTCATGAGGTAGATCATAACTTCTTTGAAAACTCTCTTTGCAGCACTGAACTCGTCCAACATACATGCTCAAGGTTGGAAATATTTAGGTTCGAGGAGTAACTTAGAAACTACAATGATCATTCTGTAAAATCAACAAGTCTGCAAGCTTAGATTCAGAGTTAGCAAAAGTGTTCTTGGTGCATGGTACAACAAGATAAATAGATAACTTGGAAATGGATTACTTGCAACAGTCAAGAAGCCTTCATTAACTCTGTTTTGTCCATTATGGCACGGTCCAACAGTTTGGTGGTGAACCATAAATTCCTTTATTCCTATTGGAGGGGTCGGCCGAATGGTTATATTGGTCCCAATTACTATATTGCTTCTCCATGGCGAAGTTCCATGTGACACTGCTCTATTATCTCAGAGAAGCTCCAATTTTGCAAATTTTCCTTCTGTGAAGTTCCCTCTGGAACCTTCTATAACTTGTCAATCTTAGCTCTATTATTACTTAGCTTTCTAGATTTCTTCCCAGTGAGCTTTGTCTTGGTATTCCTTTGTCCATTATGATTCTTATCTTCTTTTGGCATAGTTACTTCGCGATGTTGATATTCTTTCCTAAGAGTCAAGGGTGATACTTCTTCTTTATCTGGAATAGGTACTTCAATCTTCCGTGTGTCTTCTAGTGTTCGTGGAACTTTGAAATCCAGGTCTCTATTGTTAGAAGTCTTAGATATATTCTTTTGTTCTTCAATCAAGTGTGTGATTTATAGTCATGAAATCTTTTAACTCTTTCTTCTTCTGCGCTAAAAATTCTTCTTCTTCCTTCCTTCTGTCCTAATTTCTTTTAATCCAAGGTTTTCCCAGTAACATGGTAAATGGGGCATTGTTCTCAATAAATTTAACAATATTAAAATCCTCCTCTGTCGAAGTTTCATTAGCATTCATAGATATCTGGGTGAGTTTTCCACAGAGGTTTATCAGCTTTCCTTTGAGTATTCCTATTCCTCCTAATTAAGGAATCATAACAAGACTTCCTATAGCTTCCCAAGTTCTTCTCGTCATGATATTCACCTATGTTTCCTCATCCAGAACACAGTCAATGTCAAAATCTCCTATTCTTGCTTCAAGGCAATCTTTTTCTTTGAATATCTCAGGTAAGTTGACATGTCGTTGGTCATTCAGGGTTTCTTTTATCTGTAGAAATACTTTCTCTGATTCTTTCTAGTGTTCTGCCCTTTCTGGATCTGCCTTATGGTTTTTTGTCTCGTGTTCATTCCTTCAAGCTTAGCAATCATTCTAGGGCAATCCAATACTTCATGGTCCATAGATTTGCAACAAAGACAACTAGGTCTTCTTCTATAGAATTCCTTAGCAATATGTCATGGTTTTATGCAACTGTAACATAGGGTTAATCCTCTCTTTATTTTAAATGATTCCCAACTCTTTCTATACTGCGTGCCAGGGTCATAGTAGCTAACCTGCAAACATTTATTTCGAGGATCCTGCATCCACTTGTTACTCCAAACATTCTTTCTATGCATAGGTATAACCTATCTTTCACTATTCTTATCGGATCTACATATATCAAACCTTCTTTCATCTATTAGTGCCCTAGTTTTCAAGCTAGGACAGAATCTATCAAACATACCTAGATTCATACTTTAGAAACAAAAATTTCCACTTATCTTTCAAATGACGACAAAATAAAAAGAGACATTCGAAGAATATGTTGAAAGGTTTTGTTGGCACAGGGGTAGACCCAAGCTTCAACTCTACAAAAACACACCAAAAAAAACATAACTACCGGCCCTTTCGGCAACACCTGCGAAGCAGATGAAGTCTCACCCGAGGTAGAGGCAGGGGTGGTTGYAKGACTMTAGTGTCTGCAACCTTAGCTGGGACACAGATATGTGATTACAACACCTTAAAAAAGCACTTAGAAGTTACAGTTCATTAATATTCAACCTTAGTTTACARTGCASCTAAACCCTAAAAACAAATMAATGCAGTATTTATACAGATCCAATAAGCACTAAGCATACAAACATAGATCAGATCTAGCATTCATTCATAGTATTCARCACTAAGATAACATATCAGATTCATCTAACATATATYAGTGCACTAATCATTTAACCACATAAACAAGAGAATAAACATAAAGCACATAGAAATCATGACAYGGGATATATGTGGTTCACTCCCACCCTGGGGCTATGTCCACCAACTCTTCTTCTTTATTTCTTTATGTCAATATTCTACATGCACAAAGCCATGATATCTTGCTCCAAAAAGGACAAGAGATCTGTGCACCTCGCTAGATCCTCCTTCCTTGAAGTACATCACAAAGCCTTCCACAGTCTCTTACAGTCACTTGCACTTAGATCCATAAACCTCACACAGTATGCACAAAGAAATTACACTTACCACTTGCACTTAGCACTTAGCACACACTGTGCCCTTCGATCACATAGATTGAAATTCTTCCTACATCTCCTAGATTTCTATTTATACATTAAAAAATGGGCCTAAACATGGGTAAACCCATGGGATGACATCCCATTCCCATTACATAAGCCCAAAACCCAAAAATCCCTAAAAAGGGGCTAAGATCCTATGATATCTGCTTCGACTTGTGCTCCATCTTCGATAGCTTGTTGAAGTCCCAAAAATAGGTCAAACATGACCAAGGATCCTCAAACTTGGTCAAGGGCCGACAAGCCCCCAACACTCACATGTGACGCGTCCCAAGTCACCCTAGTCTGGGTAGTTGTGCCTAAAAATCCTCGAGCTTAGCTTGAGCTTCTTTGACCTCTTGTTGCAGTGACTCGACGAACTCTTGGATGATTTCTTCATTGACAGGTCCCTCTAAACATCGTTCGACTGAAGTGACTACTTGTTCCAACTCTGCGAATGGGATTCAATATCCTCAAACAGTTGGCAAGCTTCATCCTAGAATGGTTGGATCCTTTGAGTCACTTCCATGACTTTGCTCTGAATGGTGTGTACCTGTTGTTCATTAGTGCATTTTTCTTGGGATCATTTCATCCTTTCAATTACTGACAAGAGCTTCAAATGTGCCCATATTTTTGTTGCTTCCTTCTTTGCCTCCTGGAGTTGTGACTCTAGTACCTTCAACTCAGTATCTTCAGTGATTATGTCATAATTTTGTGCGTTGCGAGCACTTAGCTATTTTCATTCCAAAGAGAATGCTCTGATCCTCTCGACTGTGCTCTGGGAAGTGGCTTCTCTTTGATCTCGCACGTACTGTGGGGTACTTCGAACTATTCGTAGCTCGAGGTGTGTGATTCTCTGTTGAATCTATTGGATAGCTTGCGTAAGCTGCTCTACTTGGTGTTCCACTGGGTATTCATCCTTTTTCACTAATCCTATCAGAGAGAGAAGTGCTCTGCTAATTTCTTCTTTTACTCCCACCTACTCTGTGAGCAACTACTCTTTCTCTTCTGGATTTGCGCTTTCTCTTATTCAAAATTAGCTTGGAGGGAAACCTTCTCTTTCACTTTCCTTTAGGGATGCTATTAAGGAACAATACTACCCTGTCAGTATTTATGATGACTTGTATACCAAATGGACCACACTGCGGCAAGAAAGAGACCAAGCAGTGCAAGATTTCGTGAATATCTTCCATACCTTGTGCACCAAGCTAGGTATCAAAGATTCAGAGAGACATCTAGTGCTCAAGTATCATAGTTCTCTGCATAGATACATCCAGACCGAAATGGAATTTCTAGACATCTCATCCTTGGGCGTGGCCTATCGATATGCCGCCAAAATCGAGCAAAAGCTCAAACAAAAGACGCGACAATTTGGGCCGAGGAACCCCTCCCAAAAAAAGACAGGAAAGGGTTGCCCCAACCCATAAAATAAAGGAAAGAGAAAATATGGAAGGTATCAGGACAACCAGTCCAAGCCGCAAGAAAAGAAGGACACCATAATTACAAAGAACGATACCGAGAAGTGGTGCAACTTCCATAAGATCCCTTGGAATAACACTATTGATTTCCTCTCAAAGAAGACACTGGTGGCCAAGTTAAAGCCTGTGAATAAGATGCGGGTTCTGAATCTAAGTCAAAACCATAAAGGGGAAGACGGATCATTAACGTGGAACCCAGTTCCACCATTGCTACCACCAAGCTCTAGCATGGTGAACCAGATGAGCAAGAAGAAGGAGAGCGCCTCTTCCATTCACAGATGTGGGTAAAAGGCACCAAACTTCACTTCATCATTGATAGTGGTATCCAGAAGAACCTCATCTCAGCAGAGGTTGTCAAGTGGCTGGCCCTTCCGACAACATCGCACCCACAACCCTACACCATTGGATGGCTCCTCCATGGAAGCGATCTCTGCGTCAACCAACAGTGTCGACTGTTGTATGGCATCAATCCCTTCAAAGATGACGTATTGTGTGATGTTTCTCCTCTCGAAGTTTGTTATGTTCTTTTGGGCCAACCTTATTTATGGAAATGTCATATTGTATATGAATCTAGGCCTCGTAGTGTTATTATTACTTTGAATAGGAAATTGTACAGGATACCCGAGGCTATCCCACCTAGTGTTATTTCCTTGATCTCTGCTAAGCAGTGTAGGAAGGTCATCTCTCAGAGGGGAAAGTTTGTCTTTTTCATGACTCTCTCTTAGAATGAGAGAAAAATCATAGCCACATCCAGGGTCTCTATGGCTGACCTCTCCACAGAAAAGAAGCAAGTAGATAAGGTCATGGAAGTATACTCAAATATCTTCTCCTCACCTACCAGGGTACCTCTGCACTACCTGCAGGTCAAGCACCCCATCGATCTGACCCCTGGCACACCACTTCCCAATGGACCAGTCTATCATCGATCTCTGTTAGAGAATGAGGAGATCAAGTGACAAATCCAAAAATTGCTCAACAAGGGGCACATATGTCCTAGCTCATCTCCTTGTGGGAGCCCAATCATGCTAGTACAGAAGAAAGATGGAACCTGGAAACTTTGCATTGATTATCGGGCTCTGAATAAAATCACAGTAAAAAATCGGTACCCGATTCCTCGAATCGACGACTTCCTTGATCAACTCATGGGGGCCAAATACTTCAGTAATATTGATCTGAATTCTGGCTACCACCAGGTCCCGATAGAATAGATAGATGTATGGAAGACAACGTTCAAGTCAAAGGAAGGCCTTTTTGAATGGTTGGTCATGCCCTTTGGTCTGACAAACGCTCGAGCCACTTTCATCAGGATGATGGATGATATCCTACGACCATTCACCAATACTTTTGTAGTGGTGTATCTTGATGACATTCTCATTTACAGCAAGACTTGGGCCGAACACTTGGAGCATATTCAACAGGTTCTGCACACCTTGCGGCAGCACAAGCTATACACCAACTTGGAAAAATGCTCCTTTAGCATGGACATGGTCCATTACCTAGGCTACATCATTGATCAACATGGCGTACATGTGGATCCAGCCAAGATCCATGTCATCCATGATTGGCCAGCCCCAACCACACTCACTAAGCTTTGGAGCTTCTTGGGCCTTGCCAATTTCTACCGCAAGTTTGTGTTGGGATTCTCCCATATTGCATGGGTCCTCAGCCAAATAACTAGGGGTGGTGGTAAGGAAAAATTTGTGTGGGGCCAGTCCCAGCAACAAGCATTCGATGATTTGAAGAAGTGCTTGTGCTCAGCCCCAATACTTTCACTACCATACCTGCACCAACCCTTTGAGATTGAGACTGATGCTTTAGACTATGTTGTGTGTGTAGTTCTCACACAACAAGGCTACTTCATGGCCTATCATAGTGTGACACTATCAGATGTTATCCGTAAGTACCCTACTTAAGACAAACAAATGTACTCCATTGTGCAAGCCTACCTCCAGTGTAGACATTACATTCTTGGGAGGAAGATAGTCATCCACACTAATCATAAGCCACTACAGTTCATGAAGACACAAGGAAAATTAAAGAATGACCGCCATCAAAAGTGGTCCACATACTTGCAGCAATTCCACCTCA
>SNQJ01S0172317.1:0-18104 GCA_010110895.2 Picea sitchensis
TTCATGTTGAATTCTTCTTGCTGGTACTTGGCTTTCATAAGCCTTTCATTATCAGCCTAGTGAATTTGGACATCCTTCTGCAAATTTTTAATAATTTTCATCATGCCCACATTTGTATCTATTTCTTATCCATGCCCATTGGAGTTCGATCCTTCAATTCCCAAATGGAAATCCATTCCTCTAACTTCATTCTCTGAATTGTAAGCATCATATGCCTCCTCCATTTCTCTGCACTATGGAACAATTCGATTCGTTTCTGACAATTGTTAACTCTGCAAAATGTGCAGTCAACTGAAATTTGTCAGGTTACTTGACTTAATAATTTTCCGGCATAACTTAAACAATCTGATTCAAAAAAAGAATATCATACTCCATTTTCAGGGGGTCTTGGTCGATCAAGAACCTCTCAGGATTCTATCTCTAAGCCCAACTCTGTTCTGCAATAATTTTCAGGCGCTAGCCCTTTTCTTCTTCAGCCCTTGGTTTGCATGTGACCATGACTATGACCAAGTGCTAATAGTTGGGCACTTATCCCGAGTCTTGAAACTTCAGGGCTCCAGAGCTTTGAAGGTTTCCCCTTTTTCCGCGCGTCACAACATCACAGAACAACGAATTTTCAAATGCGTGAAGAATGGTGGATCTATGATCCACATTCCTTGCTCCGATCTATGGTGGATAAGAGGTTAAGAACTTTGGGATTCGACGATATCTAAAGCACATCACAACAAATATTTCAGAGTGATAAATTGGAGAACTCGCGAAGTAGGGTGGATCAACGGTCCATGTCTTCCACCCATCCAACGACTGATATTTACTATGGAACTCTAGCTTCGGGGCTTCAAGGTTCCATGAATTCAGAGCTTCAGGACTTCAGAGCTTCTGGGCTTCGGGACTTCAAAGCTTCCATGCTTCAAGCTTTGATGGATTTCACATATGCACACGCCAAAACTACAGAACCACGAATCGCCGAATACTTCCAAGTCACCCCTGGTGGCATCATCCTGTCATGTTACTTCGACGCTACGAAAATTTGGGGGGTTTCTTCCTCCCATTCCATCACAAACCCTTTATTCTGGAGTGTCAAGCTCCAGACTTCATGATCTGGCGCCAAACATCCACTGTGACCATCAGGGGCCTCACCATCCATGATCTTTTGGAGATCCACGTGGTGAAATATTATAAGCGGACATGTGGCCTAATCAAACTGGTGACATGTGTCACGTTCTACTGACATTTCAATCTTCCAAAGGTCCTTAATTCACTGACATGTGGCACACATCCCATGTGTCCACATCACTTTGAGTGACGTCAACCATCCACGTCACTTCAGAACTTCGGGCTTCGACGGTTTTTACACTTGCACACTCCAATTCTCTCAAACGCCGAACTCCCAAACTTCCTTACCTTCCAGGGTCCACATAGTAAAATTGTCAACAACTAAGGTGGTGGCACGTGCATTTCTAGGAAAGGTCCACATCACCATAGGTGATGTCATCACACCACGCCACTTATTTTCTTTGACTTCGGGACTTCATGCTTCAGAAGATTTTACACTTGCACTCTCCCATTCTCCCAAACGCCAAACTTCTGAACTGATTAATCTTCTGAGGTCCACGTAATACATATGTCATGATATAAGATGGTGACACATGCCCCCCACATGTCATATTATTTTTGGTCCAACAAGGTTGTCAATAAGTACCATTTTGACTGACATGTGGCAGGACTAAGGAAGTCATGTCACCCTTGGTGACGTCATCATGCCATGTCACTTCGGGAGATTTCACCTTAGCACACCCCATTTATTCCAAACACTGAACTCCCAAACAAGATGATCTTATGACACACATATCCTTTTGACGAATAGTCTAGATTAACTTAAGACTTTGGGAGTTTGCACCTCAACACACCCTATTTCTCCCGAATGCCGAACTTTCGAATACCTTGATCTCCAGACACATGTCTCTTTCAACGAACGATCCAAATTAACTTTAGATTTCAAGGTTTTGCACCTCAACACACTCCATTTCTCCCGAACGTCGAACTCTGAACTTACGAACTTCCGTGAGATCTACGAATCAAAACCACTTGCACACAGATCTAACAGCTAAGATCCATCTTCGGCCAATCCAACGATCAATGCTTCCCACTTGGATCTACAGTGTATATCCTCTTCAGGACTTTGAAACTTCGGGCTTCGACCCCTTTTTCTCTATAACACATAAACTTCGCCGAAGTTGAGAATTCCAAAGGAGTTGCAGGTTAACCCTCCTACACCTTTCTCCATATATGACAGTTGTGAAGGATCCTCCTCCTCTTGAAAAGATCCCACGAACCAACACCATAGTCATTGTGGTTTCTTTCTCTGTGGCCATTTCTTAAACCGTTATACCTCCTACGCTTCTGAACATAGTGCAAGTGTTCTCTCAATGCCCTTATGGCACTCTGTTCATCAAAATTCTCTGAACTTTTTACTCTGAATTCCTCATTCGTGGCCTATCCAGGTTCAGTGTTGAAACCATAGATTTGATACCAATTTGTTATGTCCCCAGCCACCAACAGGCCGGGAAAAATCACTCATACTACATCTCTCTTCTCTGAAAACGTTCTGTGACATACCTAACCACCAACAGGCTGGGCAACATCACTCATATAGAGCTCTTTTGTGGAAAATTCACATATAATTTTAATAGGAAATAAAAGAGATAATATGGAAACAACATGAAAGAAAAAATCATGATATTATTACAAGAAACACATACATGCATAAAATTACATCATTTAATCAGTAAGCACAAAAACTATTACTTATCTGTTAATTACAGTACACCAACTGCGTGCAGACCTTCCATGAACCTCCCATCCTTAGACAATGCTTCTTATCATGCTCAACAGTGGGTCATCCCTGAGATGGGACTAAACTCCACCGAGTAAGGGATTCCTAAGCTTTGGCAAGGAAAATAGTTAAGTCACACATATTAACATGAAGAATTTTCTCCCAGGAGCCAATTCACACTAACAACCTACAACCTATCATTCCCCACATGCCCGTCCCACCCCAAGAAGTGTGCTCCCTCTATTCTCAACAGTCCTTTGGCTTCCCCACTTCCCTTCTAGGGCTTAAGCAATAGACCAGACAAGAATTCTTAGAGCACTATAGCTGTCGTTGGGCTCCCTCTTGGAAAATCACTTCCCCAACAACCTCTCTCACATGGAGAGAGTTGCTTACATGCCTGACAACCTGCTTCTTCAGTCCATGGGCCTGATAACCTACCTCTTCAAACCAGCTTCTAAGTCAAATCGAGTAAGGGTGATGGCATCAACAAAGCTTGATATAGAATAGATGATGGAAGAAATCCATGCTTAGTCAAGGAACTACGTTGACAACAACATAAAACAATTAAGACACAGTACAGGCTCAGGAAAAGTACATTAGAGACATGCTTCACAGGAAAAGTACATGATATCTTCATGGGTTTCAAAGGTTTCATAGGCCAAAAATGGAGGAAAAAGGCTAGCTACATGTAGGCTCTCTGTCTGAGTGCATGCATGAGTGGGGAGCCTAGAAATAATGGTTCTATGAACCCCCACAACAATGTATTTTCCCACATAAATATGCATGCACCTAGGTTGACACATGGATCACCTAATCAAATGGGTGACATGTGTCACGTTCTAACTGACATTTCAATCTTCCAAAGGTCCTTAATTCACTGACATGTGGCACACATCCCATGTGTCCACGTCACTTTGAGTGACGTCAAAAATCCATGTCACTTCAGAACTTTGGGCTTCAATGGTTTTTACACTTGCACACTCCAATTCTCTCGAACGCCGAACTCTCAAACTTCCTTACCTTCTAGGGTCCACATAGTACAACTGTCAACAACTAAGGTGGTGTCACATGCATGTCTAGAAAAGGTCCACATCACCATAGGTGATGTCATCATGCCACGCCACTTCGTTTCTTTGACTTTGGGACTTCGGGCTTCGGAAGATTTTACACTTGCACTCTCCCATTCTCCCGAACGTCGAACTCCTGAAACTATTAACCTTCCAAGGTCCACGTAATACATATGTCATCATATAAGATGGTGACACATGCCCCCCACGTGTCAGATTATTTTTGGTCCAACAAGTTCATCAATAAGTACCATTCTGACTGACACGTAGTAGGACTAAGGAATTCCATGTCACCCTGGGTGACATCATCATGCCACGCCACTTCAGGATATTTCACCTTAGCACACCTCGTTTCTCCCAAACAATGAACTCCCAAACAAGCTGATCTTATGACACATGTCTCCTTTTAACGAATAGTCTGGATCAAATTCGGACTTTGGGACTTCGGGAGTTTGCACCTCAACACACCCTGTTTCTCTCGAACGTTGAACTTCTGAATACCTTGATCTATAGACACGTGTCTCTTTCAACGACTGGTCTAGATTAACTTGAGACTTCAAAATTTTTCACCTCAACACACTCCATTTCTCCCAAACACCGAACTCTGAACTTACGAACTTCTATGAGATATACGACTCACAACCACTTGCACTCATATTTGACAACTGAGATCTGTCTTCGGCCGATCCAACGGTAAACATTTCCCCCCCAGATCTACAATGTATATCCTCTTCAGGAATTCATAACTTCAGGCTTCGACCCCTTTTTCTCTATAACACATAAACTTCACCGAAGTCGATAATTCCAAAGGACATGCAATTTAACCCTCTTGCACCTTTCTCCATATATGACGGTTGTGAAGGATCCATGTCCTCCTGAAAATATCCCACTAACCAACACCATAGTCATTGTGGTTTCTTTCTCTGTGGCCATTTCTTAAACCGTTATACCTCCTGAGCTTCTGAACACAGTCCAAGTGTTCTCTCAATGCCCTTCTGGCACTCTGTTCATCAAAATTCTCTAGAATTTTTACTCTGAATTCCTTGTTCGTGGTCCATCCAGGTTTAGTGTTGAAACCATAGCTCTGATACCAATTTGTTACGTCCCCAACCACCAACAGGCCGAAAAAAATCACTCATACTACATCTCTCTTCTCTGAAACCATTTTGTGACATACCCAACCACCAACAGGCCGGACAACATCACTCATACATAGCTCTTTTGCGGAAAATTCACATATATTTTTAACAGGAAATAAAAGAGATAATATGGAAACAACATGCAAACAAAACTCATGATATTATTACAAGAATCACATACATTCACATAATTGCATCATTTAATCATTAAGCACAAAAACTATTACTTATTTGTTAATTACAATACACCAACTACGTACAGACCTTCCAAAAACCTCCCATCCTTAGACCATGCTGCTTATCATGCTTAGCAGTGGGTAATTCCCGAGCTGGGACTAAACTCCACCGGGTAATGGATTCCTAAGATTTGGTAAGGACAACATGTAAGTCACACATATCAACATGAAGGATTTTCTCCTAGGAACCAATTCACACTAACAACCTATAACCTCTCATTCCCCACATGCCTGTCCCACCCCAAGAAGTGTGCCCCTTCTATGCTCAACAGTCCTTCGACTACCCCACTTCCCTTCCATGGCTTAAGCAACAGACCAAAAAAGAATTCATAGAGAACTATAGCTGTCGTTGGTCTCCCTCTGGGAAAATCACTTCCCCAACAACCTCTCTCACCTGGAGAGAATTGCTTATAGGCCTGACAACCTGCTTCTTGAGTCCATGAGCCTGACAACCCGCCTCTTCAAACTAGCTCCTAATTCAAATTGAGTAAGGGTGATTGAAACAACAAATCTTGGTATAGAATAGATGATGGAAGAAATCCATGCTCAGTCAAGGAACTACGTTGACAACAACAAAAAACCGTTAAGACATGGTACATGCTTAGGAAAAGTACATTAGAGTCGTGCTTCATAGGAAAAGTACGAGATAACTTCACGGGTTTATTGGTTTCAAAGGTTGCATAGGCCAACAATGGAGGAAAAAGGCTGGCTGCATGAAGGCTCTCTATCTGAGTGCATGAGTGAATGGGGATCCTAGCAAGAATGGTTCTGCGAACCCCCACAACAATGGATTTTCCCACATAAATATGCATGTGCCCAGGTTGACACATGGATCTCCTGGGAGCTCGTTCCTATCCACTTGGAGTCCGTTCCTTCCCCAAAGGAACTTAGGATAACAGGTTTTTAATTCCCAAACCTTAGTTTTTAGGAAAATACATTATAATATTCCCCTTGGGTTAAGTCCTCAAGCTTAGCCCCTTTTTCCTATCCTCTTAGCCCCTTCCCTTTCTCTACCCAGTGGAGCTGAGTCCCCCATAAATCTTTCTTCGTGGTTGGTCTACACACAATGATGTAATTTTATTAATGATATGAGTGTTTACATATACAAAAATATTCTCACTATCCTTAAGAATCTAGGCTCTTCGGCCTAATAAACACATAATTATTCCAACTTATAAACACTTGGCTCACCAACCTATAAACATAATTACAATTCAGCAGGGGCTCGGCCTTGGGGTGTTACAGGGGAGTTGTAGCTTCCCTCAGGTTGTAGCCTAAAAATAGGAAGTCAGAGCCTCCTTCTAGTTGGAGCTGGAGAATTGGAATTTGGTGCTTGAATGTAATTCTTAAATACATATAAGAACAAAATTTTGTGGTTTTCTCGTGCATTGGGTTTCCACGTAAAATACTGGTGTACTGTGCATTGTATGGATGTGTTTATTATTTTTTATTATGCACTGATGTATGCTAATGCTATATGATGAAATCAAATATTAATGATGAACTGATGAACATTGTTGAATAAGGTAAAGTAATATACATTGTGGTTAAAAGGATTAATAAGTGGTATAAATTGCTCATTACTGGTTCACCCCCCTTAATAAAACAACATGTGCAAGGTAGGACAACAAATTCATGTGATTTTGAGATATACTAAGGGTATGGATGACATGAAAAGTCAAGAGTTCTAAGGAGTGGCCAACACAAGATTTATACTTCCTTTGAACAAAAGCATTAGACATATGGGCAACTCAAGAATCATATACTTAACACTGATCATTGACAAAAGATTGTGACATGGGAGGAATAAAAAAACTCTCCATAGGGGCTAGAAGAATGACCAGCCGGAGGAGTAAACTCTAAGTAACGAGCTTAGATTCCTAATGTCATGCTAAACCTAAACCTTGGATGAAAATGGACTCAAGATTTTGTGCTCTGTTCAAAGGCGACACAACTGCTGTTGATAAGAGATAATATCCTTTTCCGACCCGTCTTTTTTTTTTGTTTTTTTCATAGTGAAATAAACACTATGATATAGGAGAGGAAACAAGTGTTGTGGGTAATAAACTGGTTCTGAGCAATGGAACATACCTATGCTGAATGCAGGGAAGTGCATGCAAGACATGGACACTCGAGGGGATGTTTCCTCTACGGGTAAAGGGATGTCAAGCTGCAAAGGATATATAGAAGGAAGTGCTTGGATAATGATGAGAATTGATGGGGAAAAAGGGCTTATAACGAGAAATCAAGAGTCGACAATAGGCTCAACAATGCAACAAGAATAATGAGATGCAATTTCAACTTAACTCCAAAATGTCCTTTTTCATAGATTTAGTCCCCTAGGCTTGAAAAAGTATAAAATAATACCTAGAAGAACTCTTCTAGCCAATGGTGACCAGAGTATTCCTTTTTCGTAAATAGTCTTTTTGGTCTAGAAAAGGGTTAAAATTATACCAAAATATACATCCTTTCAAATCCATTTAACGAGTGTGAAAGAAACAAGTTCACTCGACAATCTTTTCATTTTTAAGGAGTCTTGAAAAGAGCTTAACTAAGACTGTAGGATGTCGTTCTAAGCAACATATCATGGGGGACTCTAGGACTCCCATCAAGTTCTTCTGTTGAAATCCAGTAGCTCACTAGTATCTGACACAAGCTTGGAATAACCAAGAACTTTCCAGGCCAAGGAGGATAAAGTACTTGCAAAGGATCCTTCATATACCATATATCGACGAACGCCCATTATTTGGAAGGGTGAAAAAGAAGGAAATCGACACTCTACAAGATCATTCCAATCAAAGGAAACCATCCTAGGACTTGGAGGGAGCATACTTGGAGAGAGTGGAATTCTCCCTTATTTAGAAGGTACAGAACTAGAAATGCTAAGGACATGGTCGAAAGATGCATCGCTACCCAAAAGAAGAGTGGGATTGGCCAAAGATTGCATTGGAAATGTCACTTCCTTATACTTGTCTCTCTCCAAGAGAAGAGTGGGATCGACTGAATATTGCATCGGGAAGACCACTTCTTCAACCATTGGTTGAATGGCATGCAAGACAACATGGTCAATATACACATCACTCCCTAAAACAAGAGTGGTGTTGGCCAAATATTGCATTGACACAACCAGTGATTGAAGATGATGCAAAACAACATGGTCAAGAGACACATCACTCCCCAAAAAAGGAGTGGTGTCGGCTAATTATTGCATCAACATGAATGCTGGTTGAACAGGATGCGAGACAACATGGTCAAGAGATGCATCACTCCCAAAAAAAGGAGTGGTGTCCACCGAATATTTCTTCAACATGACCGTTGTATCAACCAAAGAAGGCTTAGATTGTTGGGAAACCAAAGACAACTTAGAACCCGAAGGGCCACTAGACAAGGACTGTGCTTCTCGTACCAATGCAATAGCAGGGCTCACACGAGTCAGGTAATATCCTTTGAAAAGTCTACAAAATAACTTAGGCTTACATCCTATACATCTAGGCTTCTCAATTGTATAAATGGATGAGATGTAAGAAGTAGAAGAACCACCCATTTGAGCACTCGATCCTGGAAAAGAGAAGATATGATTGGGTCCAGAGGAAGGAGGATTCCAACCTCCTACCATAGGAGTTGGTTGAGATATATGAACCCCACCAAATGAAAAAGGAGAATAAGGAGGCATCATGCCCCCAAACCCAAAACTAAGATTTACATAAGACGACGAAACAGAGGATGACAAGTGTGAAGTCATGTTTGGTATACCAAAAGAGAAAGGATTAGAGGCCCAAGGCATTCACTGATGACTATGATTTGGAATACTACTCGAAAATACAAAAAGATTCATCCCCATGGATTGAGCAGAGGCCATGGGCTAGGTAGTGCTAACTGAGGGAGTCACAGGGGCTCCACAAACCATAGAAGTTAAAAACTCACGACGCAATACAAAATCATAAGGCCAACGAATAATCAAAGAGCACACTCCTAAATAAATAAAAAGGCCAATGCACACAAACAAGATATAATGGTTGAAAGGGACATATCGAACTAAAGTAGGTATGCCTCGCCCAAGAGGGTCCCGAGACTCCACAAAAATAGAGTGGAGGTGTCAAAATCAGTTATAAGGACCCACATAGGATTCACAATACATTCGGTCATATCCCTCTGGAGAGGAAATCCTCCATAAAGTATGTGTGATGTCCAATCCCTATCTAACTCATGGTACCTACAGAATAATCCCTGCAAGAAAACTATGCGGTTACTTAGGTCAAGCAACTAGAGTCACCACGATATAACCAATGCGCAGGTGAACAGTCACAAGTCCGGTCCACCATATGGGCAGGGTAGAAAAGACAAAAATATTTAAAGAACCACCTCTCAAAGAGGTAAAGGCACTAGCGAGAACCCTAAATACAAATATAACCCCATAAATATCTTTGACACTAGGAAGGTATTAGAGGGATATCTCTGCAACCAACTTTGTGCAACCTCATGCTTAACTTCGGTGTGAGCAGAGCCTCCCAAGGAAACCAATTATATAATGGGTTTCAACAATCCCTGGTCAGACACATACGTTGAGTTTTATAACCTTGGATAACTTTACTCACATAATCCTATTCCAAGGCCCTAGGTCCTATACTTGTTTGTGTACCCTGAAAAATAAAATCATTTCTAATAAATTTTAATTATTCAACGTTAATTTCAATGGCTTCTGCTTACTTAAGAGGTGTGATCATGAAATTGATGGTATGCCGACTCAACATAAAAAAATAAAATATAAAAACACTGCTAATGACTAGTCTTGATTTTCAATGAGATGGTATGCTTTGAAATGCTGCTTCCAAAATGCAATATCTACAATTTTAATGAAGTGAAATATTTCCTAATATGCCAAAACTAATGTAAGGCATCCAAAAGTGAAAATTCCATAAGTAAAATGCAAGAAAGCGATTTTTTTTTTGTATTTTCGATATAATGAAAATAAAATGCAAGCACTGAATAACAACCTCACAGGTAGAACCTACTGCAAGCAAAACAAGACAAGCCAAGCATGATACCATGAGGTAACTACCCAAACCAGTGTCCAGGGTAAACAAAAATAAGGACAAATATTCCACCCAATAATTAACCAATAAAGATGCTTCCTATCACTCTGTAGGCACTTAACAGTCAAAATAGGGACCCAAGAAGTCTCAAAAACCATCAAAACTCACCCAACAAACACAAAACTTAGCCAAAACGAATAAATAGATAGTGTACGTACCCTAAAGGAAGACAACTCGTGTATGTATGCACCCTAAAGAAAGACAACTCATGTATGTATGTGCCCTGCCAAGGGAAAGCCCACATATGTCAAGGAAGACACTGCCTGGGCAAGGGTTAAGCCAATAAACTCAGAAATAATGCAAAATATAAGCTGTCAAGAAACAAGTGCCATAGAAAATTAGGCAAATAGAGATAAAATCAAGGAGACAAACACCCAATTCCCCAAAAATGAGATCTCCCTAGTGGAGTCGCCAATTCTGTTACGAGGAAAATATCTTTATGGCTAGGGGAAAACCATAAAAGATGGAACAACACCCATAAATCAACTCTAATCTCAAGTATTCTATATAAATGAAATGATAACAAGAAAAGGCTAGAATCCTACCTCGTCCGGACGTCCAAAGAAGACCACTATTGAGCTCATGACCCAAAGATTTATACCTGCAACTTGTCCTCAACAACCAAGATATGCAAGCATATGGTAATGATATATAATGTTAGCATATAAATTAGCATAATCCATTAACATACATAACAAATAATCCCATGGAAAGTAATAAAAATATTTTCAAGATATCAATTGGATGAGAAAATAGTATTTCTATTAATACAATCAACGGAAGTACATATGTGACAAACTTATGTAACAACACATATCATAACTAAGAAACTAAGTCTCTCCAGTTGGGCCTCCACCACTTCAATCCTCCACAAAGGCAAGCTCACAAGTAGGATTCAATTAATTTCTCCAACACAAGATAGGAAGAGCTTGGGGGTTGAACACAAGAAGTTCATACTTTCAAGGACAAAGGGATGAAGACTCAATTGAGGTGAAATTTCTCCAGAGTGTATTTTCTCTCGATGATGAATTCAATATTGGATCCCTTCAAGGCTTGTATATGTATCAATTTATAGCCTCCAAATGGAATTGAAGGGCCGAGTCAGAGTGTTTCCAATATATGGAAGGTCAAGGATCATGGATCTCGTAACATGGCATGGAAACCCGACACATTTTTTATTTTTTGAGCACCAAACTTGATGTACGTGAGATGTAATGGAGCATCTCGCATACGTATGAGATATGTATAACTGGCAGGTCATGTACATGTACAAAAATGTGTATTTTTAGTTTTGGAGTGATAAACAAAGGGGAAATGAAGTCTGCAGAGGGAAATGGAAGCCTATCAAATCAATATGGTTGGAGTGTGGAAAAATATGCTATAACATATGGGCATACTAGACTACCATGAAGCGATTAAATAGGTACACCCCATTCCAACTGGTATATGTCCGAGAAGAAGTTGTGCCAACTGAGTTTCTCGCCCCAAGTCTATTCATTGAACAAGATACCAAGATGACTGAGGAGGAATCCATTGCTACATGGGTGGAGGAATTGATGGAACTTGAGGAAGCTAGGTTCTTAGCATATTTTCATCAGACTGTGGAGAAATCCTGACAAAAATCCTGACATGATTGACATATAAAGCATAAGTCATCTGCACAGGGTGATTTCATGCTCTTATATGACAAGTATCAGAAACATTCAAGAAATCTCCAAAAGCACTGGCTTGGTCCTTTTGTAGTTGTGTAAATATGGTGCTATCAAATTAGTGCAACTTGATGGAGTTCTTCGACTTGGATGGGTGAATGGTGCACACGTGAATCCCTACATCTCTATTGAATATTTTCAGTTTAATTATGATCATGGTTCCGAGAGTGGGTTAATACGTAGGATTCCCATTTATGTATCTGTTTTACATTTTGTCAATACATGGTGACATGTTCTGTGTTTATGTGTATTATTGCTTCATTGTCCTATCCAAGTTATCTAGCTTGGATATTCACTTTGTGGTTGGGGAGGTTGCAGTCACATCCTCTCATACTTAATGCTGCTAAAGTTTGAATATTGTGCTCTTGTTTCATTATGTGGGTCGTTAAAAGCCGTTAGTACCTTTTTACCCATCATTACATCTCTGTTGTCACCATCACTTAAATTTTAACAACTTTCCACCTTTTTCCTATTAACCGCTCGCCTACTCATTACTTTCCGTAGTTGATCTACTATCCTATTACCAACTTTCTGATTATGCATTTAGTTATGCAAATGAAGTTGTAGATTTTTCTGCATTCGAGAGATTAAATTGACATTAATGCCTGCTACAGTCACCTTCCAACATTCGACCTATGGCTGTCACATCACTTTCCATGTATGGAATATAAAATTTCCTTTTCTTGACAGGACAAATTGGAATGTTCTGTCATCAACAATGCAAGTATCCTCTCCCATGAGCCCAAAACATATGGAAAAACTAGGTAAGGACAAACAAAGGTAAAAGGGAATATATTTCATATGGGTGATGGATACGTTGACACTCCGAAACAACAGTTGGGAAATTTTCGTTGTACAATACGATGGTTGGGCTCATGTCCCAATATATTTTGTACCATTATTTATCACTGAGAGAGGCCATGAACCGTTTCCTAGACACACACAATCACACAAACCTCGAGGTCTTTGCATATTTGACTGTGTGCGAAAAATCCTTTCAAATTTGTTATCACTGAAATTTCGTCCACAACATTGCACACAAATGGTTACTTAAATACAACAATTCCAAGCAACAATTGGTTCACCTACAACACCAAAATGCATTTCAAATGATAAAAAACTATACAATTGAGAAAAAATTGACATGCACAAACTCACTAAAGGAAGCGCGTGGGCCAACAAAGCCCACAGAGCGCACAATGCACCATATGGGAAACTGTGTACGATAAAAGCCGCTCACTCCTATGAACAATGAATTTATGGTTCTTGTCGGCCCCTCAACCACTTATGGACCAACTCCCAACTTGATTTGACCTTCAGATCTGAGAAAAATCTGAATGGGGGGATGGTCAAGGATCAAAGGGTGCCCTAAAGGGCCCCTTGCTCACACTAAGAACCAATTGAATATTTCCTTGAATAAATGCTATAAATGGAGGCCATGGGTGCACTAAGAATTTAATATTTTCATAGTATTGTTATGCTGCCTCAATCCTCCCTTGAGAATCCTCTATTCTCCTTGGAGCATTCTATCACCATTGCAATAGGCCATTCCACTCACCTCTTGAGGGAATAGGCATGAATTCTTCATCATTTGCCATTTTTTCTACCATTGTAAGAAGAGATCTCCATTAGGGAACTCAAGAGCCCTCTCAAGGAGGAAGAAGGGACCCATAAGTCCTCATTTTTCTCTATGGTGTTTTTCCAACTAATATAGTTATCCATTGGTGGCATAATCTTGGTCATTGGTTGATTGTTTTTGGTTCTAAGTTTCTTATGCATTCTATTTTTTATTTCCTTAGTTTTTTTAGTTTGTTTACTTTTTTATTTCATGTGTTTGGCTTGTTTAATCCATGCACTAACCTATGTCTTGTCTAGCAGGCCCAACTAGACATGCAAGTGTCATTTTTTTTCTCACCCAAGTGACAAAAAATACACAATAGATTGGCGACCATACTGGGGAAAGGTATCAATTTCCACCCTATTTGGGCTTAGAGAGCATTTCTTTTTAATCCATTTGTCTTGCAGGTACCAAAATTAGCCTATCCTTTCCTATCAAAATCCAAATTCGGAGTTGGAGGAGGAGAATTTTACTCAAATTTTTTTCCCTCGATGTGTATCAGAATGTGCGTGGGTATTCCAACCCATAGACACACACTCAATGCACTGTGCACCCAAAAGGATTATTTTCTCTATGCACTCTGCACACTCTATGCCCAAAAGGCTTCTGTTCTTTGCACATTTTGGGCACTGTGCGCCCACTACACCTCTGTCAGAATTGTAACCCACACACATTTCCAGAGTTTCAAAATTGTAAGGGTTTTTTTGATAATTTGAAGGCCCCTAGACTTCAATTTTTTACTTTCATGCAATTTGTAAATGCACTCCACTTAGACTCCTTTCCTATACGAAAGGTTAGCTAAACATAGGCACTTAGGGGGTAAAAAGAACCATATCTTCTCCTCTTTTTCTTTGGTATCCACATGGATGGCTTATTTGGTTTGTAGAAATTAAGTTGAGATTATTGGTATCACAAATAAAACACTTACATTGGGACCCAAAATCAACTTTTATCATTGAGCATGCTCTTCTCTCACACCATAGAGCGATCTAGAGAATCAGAAAGGTGATTAATGGGACATTTTATCTCCCTTAACAAAAATATTTAGGAGAGGACAAAGCCCCCCCAGGGCTCCTCTTAGTTTCATTTTTTGAGATCATCTTAAAGTTGTAAGGGCCCATACATGCCCACATGTTCCAAACTTAGGATAGTTTCTTGAAATTTCTTTCTTAGTTTCCATCACTAGGAGAGTTTAAAGATCGAAGTAACGGGCCCATAGATGCCCACATGCTTGCAATCTAGGACAGTTTTCAAGCTTTCTTAGTGTAGACAACAATAGGGAGTTTAAAGGATTGGTAAGGACCCATATGTCCATATGATATTTCTTTAGGGATTTTAAAATTCCACAAGGTTGTACCAATGACACTTAGTAAGCTAGGTAATAAAGATTTGTAAGGACCACAAGAAGTCCACATGTTGCAAACTCACACCTAATTTATTAAAAGCTTGGAACATTTGTTCAATTTATCACACACTAATCCAGGTGGATATTGGTGGCCACCCACCTTTTCCGACTGGCTCAAAACAGTTTTCTAGCAATTTTGGCAATTTACTATTTTTAGCAGTTTTTAACTTCCGGGGCCATTTTGAGGGCCCAAATGAAGGTTTTTCAATATAGAGTTTCTTAATGATATCTGAAGGCATCATTGAAACCCCAAAATTAATCTCCTCAACAATACCTTTCCAACGAGCTATCACACACCTAAAACAGAGATCGTATGCAAACGTTACGACCCCAGAAAGTTGATATACTCACTTACCCAAACAGGGCCCACATGAAGTTTGGCGCTTCATCTCCTAGGATTAGGTTTTTGGATGTCTAGGGTTTTTTAGCATTTCTGTTTATTGTAAAAATGCCTTCAGAGTCTCATTGTAACCATCTTCTTGCGAATGTGAGTAGCCGTCACATCTCTTCTCAGAGATAAGATGCCACCATTCTAGCGAGTCTTTCACTCTGTATTTTTACAGTCTCTGTACATTTATTTTATTAATAGAAATCATGTATTACTGTATATTTGTGTTTATGGTTTCATCTCTGATACATTTATGTTATCTTATTGAATATCTATGATATCTCTGTGCATTTCTTTATTATATCTCCACTCGCATTTCGTGCCGAAAATAATCCGGATCAATGGTATCAGAGTAGGCTGCTCTTGATCATTTTTTTAGTGCATGTCCGTGACGAGGTCCAAGTATAGCAAGCTGGGTCTCGAGATTGTCTCTCTTGAAGACAATTTCTCTCGCACACCCAAGAAACCCTCAATGGCGGAAGAAAAGAAAAACGACGGAGCATACGATCCTATCAATCTGTTGCTTGAGAAAGCTCTAACGCAACAGAGGGACGAAATGATGGAGAATTTTGCCCACATCCTTCAACACCTGTCGATAACAGTAGGCACATCTTCATCAAGAGGCCACTTTGGAGGCACCTCACCTTTCAAGGTACAAGTTAATTATGATATTTCTGTATTTGAAGGACAAATAGATGCAAAAGCCCTAGAAAAATGGTTAACTCTGCTAGAAGGTTATTTCTCTGTTCACAATTTTTCTGACAAAGAAAATATCACCTTTTCACTCCTTAAATCCCTCCCTCATGCCAAACATTGGTGGGAAACTTACTGGGAGCAAAGTTCCACAGAGGATTCTGGAATATACGGGGCTGATTCCACTTGGGATTTTTTGTGTGGATGCGGTAAAGGAACAATATTACCCTGTTGGAAACTATGAGGACCAATACATGAGATGGACCACACTACGGCAAGAGAGGGGCCAAGAAGTTCCAGAGTTCATCAATACCTTCCATACCTTGTGCACAAGGTTGGGTATCAAATACTCCAAGCGACATTTGGTTCTGAAATACCGTGGGGCCCTACATAGATACATCCAGACTGAAATGGATTTTCTGGACATCTCATCACTCGGTGCTGCTTATCGATACGCTGTTAAAATCGAGCAGAAATTTAAGAACCAGAACAAATGGGAATTTGGGTCTGCAAATCCACAACAACTGAAGTATGAAAAAGATGACCCTAACAAACAACCTCTCGAAAACCAGTCCAAGACATAGGAAAAGAAGGGTCACGGGAAGATAAAGAAGGACACCGAAAAATGGCGTGAGTTCCAAAAAATCCCCTGGCACAACACTGATGAATTCTACTCAAAATAGTAATTGGTGGCCGAGATCAAAGACAAAGAGCCGAACCCTGATTCAGAATATGATTCTGAAAATAATGGTAAAGGACAGATCATTGACGCGGATCCCACTGCTATTGTCACGACCACAACAATTCAACCAAAAGAACCAACAGATCTTGAAGAGGGGGAGCACCTTTTTCATTCACAGATGTGGGTGAAGGGGACCTCGCTGCATTTTATTGTTGATAGAGGAAGCCAAAAGAACCTCATCTCAATAGAGGTCATCAAATAGTTTGGATTGTCGACAACACCACACCCACAACCATACAACATTGGATGGCTTCACCAAGGACGAGATCTCAATGTCATCCAACAATGTCGATTGTCATACGACATCCAACCCTTCAAGGATGAGGTATTATGTGATGTTGCCCCACTCGATGTCTGTGATGTTCTCTTGGGCCAACCATATATGTGGAAGCACCATGTTGTTTATGAGTCTTGACCCTGCAGTGTCATTGTTTCTCTGGGGGGTCATCTCTATAGAATACCAAAGGTAGTTCAAACTACTTTTCCACCTAAAAAGTGCTGCAAGGTAGTATCTCATACTGCAAAATTTAGCTTCTTCACAATCTGCTCAAAAGGAGAATAGAAGGACACTACAACCACTACAGCCTCGCCCCAAGAACCTTCTATCAAACATAAGAAAGTCAACAAGGTTGCAGCAAAGCACAAATATTCCTTCTACACATCGTCCTCTCATGTAGCCTGACTTGTTGAACAACCTCAGCCTCAACAGGCTCGTGACAAACTTCTACAAACTAAGCAACACAACGTCTCCAACAAGGCAAGCAACTCACCAAGATGCAGATTTAGCAAACGCTTTTCCCTCTCCCCTGGGAAATCAATGCAATGGAGACCAATGCTTCCTAAGGAGGGAGGATTTATCTAGGTGGATATCGGTGGCCACCCACCTTTTTCGACTGGCTCAAAACAATTTTCTGGCAATTTTGGCAATTTACTATTTTTAGCAGTTTTTAACTTTCAGGGCCATTTTGAGGGCCCAAATGAAGGTTTTTTGAGATCAAGGTTTTCAATGATATTTGAAGGCATCATTGAGACCCCAAAATGAATTTCCTCAACAATACCTTTCCAACGAGCTATCACATGCCTAAAACAGAGATCATATGCAAAATTTACGACCCCAGGAAGTTGATGTACTCACTTACCCAAACAGGGCCCACATGAATTTTGGTGCTTCATCTCCT
>SNQJ01S0172317.1:20455-36150 GCA_010110895.2 Picea sitchensis
CTATAATCGACTGCAAAATGATATGAATAAAACTTGAAACAAAAGTTTGATATATTGAAAGCGAAAGCTGTTACAAGACATCAACTTTCATCTCAGTCTGTATCATAAATCCATAGTCTGGTTCTCCCACAGTGAGGATGATCATTATTACAAAAAATAACAAGTATTTAAAGACCTCCCACAGGGTAAAACATCCCTGTGGGAATTATCAAAACAGTTTACACAAAATCTAGGAAAATATCCCAAGTTTCTGACTCAAATTAACAACTTAAAATGAAAACTACATCACACAAATATCCCCTAAACTTCCACAACATGCCCATTTGATCACTGCAATTCGTATGTACCTGAGAGAGGACAAAAATAGACAAGTTAAAAGGATATCTTGTAGATAAAATTGATAAAAATCTAATTTTAAAGACTAGCTACAGAATCTTGCGATTCTGTAGCTGGTCTAAATCAAACACAGAATCGTTTGAAAATCAATTCAAAACTCAAAGAATTAAATTGAAACTATTAAACAAATATTTAATTGCTATTTGAAAATAAACGAATCATTCAAATAAAAAACTTTTATACTAATTCGAGAGCAAACAAGATTATGATTAATCAAATAATTACAGAGATAGACGTACTCTGTTCAATTTGTTATCACAATTTTGGGTAACAGAATCGTATTAGATACTTGACAACAATGAAATCGTTTCCAATTGAAATCAACACCAACAGTTTATGTTGCTTCATCCATCAACAAAATAATTTTCGAATCCAAACGAAATCAACAGGATCGTTTTGAAATTGATAGAGCTATATTAAACAAATACAAATGATCATGCTAATCATGGCACACAACAATCACTTGCAAATCAAATCAAATAGGAACGAATCAAAACGGTTTGAGGCTGGTAGAAATCGTTATGAATCAACACTGCTTCCATAATTTTAGCGAATAGATTTTTTGCACAGGTCGAATGTAATCCAAAACCAAACGAAAATGTTAATTCAATTCAAAACATAGTCATTTTTGGTAAATGGAAGTCAACAGGTTTGTTTTGAGTTTATTAGATTACATCGTATTTATCAAACCAGTCACTAATAATGACGCATAACACATTTAAAGGATCATACCAATTCAAGCCCACGAAAGTGTTCCAAAATCAAACCATAAAGACTAAATCAGAGCCGATAGAATCCAACCACAACGAAATCGTACCAAATCAAAACATAGCCGTGCTCTGATTTTAGCACAAAAATCTCTTATACAGGTCATATGCAATCAAAATCTAAACGAAAACAAACCTCATTAATCACATTAATTCAAACTAACATAATTTTTCTAAAGCGAACCACACCAAGTCAAAACCAATCCATCGCTTCTACTAAGCTGGGCACGACAAAATGGCATTACCAAATCATAACTACATTTGATTTTACCAGAAAGAATCTACTGAATAGGATCCACAACATAACCGTTTTTGATAATCAAACTATGAAAGAATCATTTGGAATAATGAACAGAACTAATCGAAACCCAAAAACCAATTCGTTATATTAATCCAAGCAATTCATAAAATGAAATTGATATCGAAATTCATACCTGGATAATCAGAAAACAACTCGGTCATGATAATTTGGAATTGACGAAGGTTGTTGTCGATTCGACATTCCTAAAAACAATTGAACCAGTGGCTTTCTGCTTCTTGTCATTAGCTTGAAGTTTGTCCCTTTCTCTCGACAGCACTGTAACTTGGTTCTCTAAAGATTTGATCTTCAATTGTAATAAGGGAACATCGGCATAGTAGTGCTCCAGCCACACATTGCATTGGATGCATGATGTTTTCTCAGGCTTCGAAATTGCAGGCAAGGGTTTGTTTAAATCATCGAGGGTTTCACTATGTAGCTTGATTCCTGGGTAGCTAGGATTTTTTTTAGGCACGGGTGAAAATTAGAAACATAGTCATAGGGTTGCTCGGAGCACAGACCATGGGAATAAGGGTACTCACTAGCTAGGAAGTGCTCGATATCGGAGTCTAAGTCCTCGCTCAGAACAATGGGCTTTTGATCGACGTTTGGCTTATGTTTATTTTGGGCAAGTCTCGATATCAATCGAGTATTTTTCTTACCCTTGCTGTCGACAGTATGATTACCCTTAACTTTCTTACTAACAGGCTTCTTAATAGCCTGAGTCTTGTCTGTTACGATGTTGGTTAGGTCCATATCAGGGCAGACCGAGGGTTTGGGAGAGGGTAGAAGGACATGGAAAGGCACGAGTGGCCCAACCATAGTCTCACTGACCACAAACTTGTCGATTTGGACAGACTCTGAATCAACAAAGCCATTTCGAGAGAGAAAGGCTTGCCAATTATCACCGTGAAGGTTTAAATGGTGAACGGCGATGACTCTAATCAAGCCATGGTGAAACAAGCTGCTATCAGCCTTCTCACGCTTGAACCTGTTAGCCATTTTATAAAGACTACGCAAGAAGTAAAATGGCATGTTCAATGGATAGCCCATGAAACTCATTAACAGTCGAAGGTGATAAAGAAAAACCAATCCATACCAACCTTCACAGGTCACAAATTGTTTAACCATTATCAAAAGATCATGCTACCTGGGTTTTAAGTGTGGAAATAGGCATACCTTTGTCACAGGATGTAACCTTTCATGATATGAATAGCAAAGGCCACGACACTTCGTCGACTTTGGAGTTTTTAAACCATCGTTGGCCTGTGGCTGCCAATCCTGTAGCAGAGCTTATAAATTCTTCATTGAGTTCAAGCTGAATGCCACCTACTTTAGCCCTACACCCATCAAAGGTAAGGGTGAATTGCTGTGCAATAAAAAGATTGAAACCCTCGAACCTCTGTATAAACACCAGCCAACCATTGTTTTCTAAATCCTTACGGGCGTTATCAAATAGTAATAGGGCTTGGTTTCCATTCGGCTCTATACGAACCACCGATGCCATAGGTAGGAGGACACGGTGAGCAGGGTGCAGGGGCTAGGGTTGTAACACGACATACACAGGGGCAAAACACTTAGAGGCTTACCCGAAAACACCAGGGGTGACCCAGGATAGGGGGAAATCATTTATGACAGAACGTGCGAAGGTGGTGGAGCTATTTTAGCCCATGCAGAATAGTCATTACCCATAGTACAACCGCCGACACTTTTAGCTATGCATATCATAATGCATATGTGTTAAAAAGTATGCCATTTCAATCAACCAATGGATATATGGTAAGTGTATTAAAAATTTGCGCGAACCATAGTTTTAGTTTCAAAACCAAAGCAATAAATCGAAATCAATACCAAGGGTCTGATTATATGAAACATGTGTTGTGTGAAAAAGATCTATACAAAGGGTATAACCACAATGCCAATTATTTTTATGAAACCGATGTGTCAAGGGAATCGAAAAAACTATATAAATAAAACCACCAATGCATCACAAACTCGATTAAAAGAATATCACCACAATCTTGTAAAACGAAGTCATATATAAAAATGCCAAATGAATAAGGATCTTGGAGTCTTGTCAAATGCATAGTGATAAGTAAATTGGAAACGCAATGGGCATATTGATAAGAATGATTACAACAATTCAGTGATGATTTTAATGTGGCTTCGAAAACCAAGTTTTCACGCTTGCAGTCGTGAAAACAAGAACAAAGGTAAGTGTGCAAATAGCACAAAAATAAAAGTGTCATTTTATTTGAGAATTGCGACGAAAATCAAGGTTTGCAAAACAATGGTGTAGGAAGCTTATAAGGACAATAGAAAAATGTGAATTGGCTGCCAACAATGGCGACACACTGGTAGAAGCAGTTATCTCTGCCAAAAGAACAAATTCAGATTGTGATAATGAGAAAAATTATAACTCAAAAACAACAACCAGAAAATCGTATAAACATCATCATTAACCAAATATTTCAGCAGTGTTTAAAGGATGAAAACTGATAACAGTCTTAAGACAAGCGGGCCATGATATTAAAGATAAAATCTCCAAAAATTTTGACAGAGCCACTGCTGCCTGCAGGCATCTATAGCCTCGACAGGGTTGCCATTTAACCTACTTTGACATCCATATCCTGCCAAGAAGTTCCAGATCAGAATAAAGGACATTATAAGGTTAAGAGGTTTCTTATTTTTGCCAATTTTCATATACCCGACATTGCTTCACTACCATCGAGCCTGTTCAGTACCCCGACGAAGTTGTCTTGGTGCCATGCATGCATTTACCCGCTGCCAGCAGACCTGTTCAACATCCCGACGGGTTTACAAGCACTTCCCACAGCTCTATTAATGATTTATTTTGTTTTTCAAAGATATAGTCGAGCGGGGTGACGCTGAAAATTATGATATTTTCACATATTTTTTTAAAGACCTCATCAGAATTTTTTAGAACTGTCCTTTATTAAGATCCAAAGATGTTTCATTTACAGAACCAACTTTCTAAGGCAGGGAGACATCTTCTGAGTCATTCCCTTAAGGAAAAGGGACAACGTAAAAATATAATAGATGATCATGGCAGACTTTACTCAGAGATCGAAATCAGTTAACTTCTTTCAAACAACAACTTTTTGCCAACACAGATGTAAATTTCAGAAGCATAAAATTGATGTTTATACAATTTTTTTAACAGTCATTTTAGTGAAAGAATTCTTTGTTTTGTTTGTCTGAATAGCTCGGCATGAAGGTATGTGTATTTACAAAAACACAAAAAATGACAAATGAAAAGGAGAAATCCAAATCAAAATAGCAAAAGAAAAGCAAACAAAGCAAAATATGTACAAGGGTAGTCATCAGGCAAAATATATTTTCAGGGCTTGACCATTCATCGGATAAGTGTCAGGCTTCCCCTCTAGATTCTGCAATTGGAAAGAGATGGGACCCAACTTCTCAACAACTAAAAACAGTCGAAGCCATAAGTTTTGAAATTTCGTGTGCTCTCCTTTTCCCTCATGCAGTTTGTCCCACTTCAAGATGAGATCACCTACTTCGAAATTCCTATCAGAAGCAGAGTTAGAATCGAACCAACTTTTAACCAATATTTGATACTGATCTAACTTACGTTTAGCTTGGGCTCTTACCTCTTCTATCTTCATCAAAGTGTTAATGCGGTTTTCCAAAGGGGGACAGTCTTCTTCTTGAATCTTCTACGATAACTGTAGTGAAGGAAGAAGAATGTGTGGTGGTAGAATTGCTTCTCTACCATAAACGAGAAAAAAGGGGGAGTTGCCTATAGTAGCTTTTGGTGTTACCCTATCAACCCACAGTGCGTTTAACAGTGCATTGTGCCAACTTTTGTGATTTTCAGCCACTGTTCTCTTGATGATTTTAATCAAGTTCTTATTTGTTGATTCTGCCAATCCATTGCCCTGGGGGTAATAGCTAGCAGAATAATTCAATTTAATTCCTTTTTCCAAAGAGAACTCACTCATCTCAAGAGAGGAAAAGTAAGAAGCATTATCGAATACTAAACAGTCGGGAATACCAAAATGAGTGATAATATTCGAATTTAGAAAGGCAATTACCTGACTGGTGTTGACAGTTCTTAACGCGGCAGATTCAGACCACCGGGTAAAGTAATCTGTGGCTATTATGATGAAATTATGTTGTTGTGAGGATGGAGGGTTGATTGGACCTATGATATCCAGGCCCCACTGCTGAAAAGGAGAATCTACTGAAACGGGCTGCAAAGGAAAGGCTGGTTTCTGTAACCACCCTGATGCTTTTTGACAAATGGTATACTTATGACACAAGGCATGGGTGTCTCTAAAAAGCGTGGGCTAGTAATAACCGACTCTTAAAAACTTATGGGCAGTTGTGTATCCACCAAAATGACCACCAAATTCTCCTGCATGAAACTCTAGTAAGACTTTTTCTGCTCGTCCTTCTCAAGACAGCGCATCAGTATACCATCAAAATTTTGACGAAATAGAATACCATTAACCAAATGAAAGGAGGTAGAATTTAATCTCAACGCTCTTCTTTTAGTGGGATCTAGGTGACGAGGGGCTGACCCATGTTCAAGACATAATTTTATATCGTCATACCATGAACTGACAGATTTTTGTGCGCAACAGATTGCATTTTGATCGTGCTGTCCTGGGTTTGACGTATCGCTTTCTTTTTGTTGTTCTTGAGCCGAATCAGCAACTAACTTGCATAACCCTTGGCCTCTCACTATCTGTCCTGGGGTAATTTATAATTCGTACTCCTACAGGGAGGTGACCCAATTAGCCCTCTTTTCTCCTAGTTCTTTCTGCACTAACAAGTTCCTGACGGCTGGGTAGGGGACAATGACTTTCGTCCTTGACTTCAAAAGATAGGACCAGAAGTGCTTGACTGCTTTGAAAATAGCGTAGGATTACCGATCTACCGCTGGGTAATTAAGTTCAGCGCCTTTGAAAGCAGAGATCATAAAGGCAATGGGTACTTCATTGTTCTCGGTGTTCTTTTGAGTTAGGACGACGGCATAGGAACGGTCAGAGGCAAAAGTGTAGAGTGTAAAGTCTTGAGAAAAGTCGGGGCTCATGAGAGAAGGAGATTCTATTATGGACTTCTTTATTGCATTAAAATCTTGATTTTCTAGGGGTCCCCAATGATATTGGGTGTCTTTCTTAATTAAATTCTGTAAAGACCTGACCATTTTGGAGAAACTGGGGACGAATCTCCTCACGAAGTTAATCCGGCCTAAGAAAGACTGCATAGATTTTTTGGATGTAGGAGGGGGAAGTTTCGTGATGAATTGAGTCCTTTCAGGGTCGATAATCATTCCTTCACTTGACACAATAAATCCCAAGAGTTTACCCTGTTCTACTGCAAAAATGGATTTTTTAGGATTCAAGGAAATGTCGTATTTACGACATCGCTGTAGAATGACTCGTAAGTGAGCTAGATGATCGGTTTTGTTTTTAGATAATACAGTAACATCATCTAAGTAAACTACGATGGACTAATTGATTAAGCCTCGGAAAGCGATGTCCATCGCCCTCTGGAAAGTGGCACCAACATTAATCAATCCAAAGGGAATTTTTCGATAAGCGTAGGTGCCCCACGGGGTGCGGAAGGTAGTTTTAAGTTGGTTTGGTGGAGACATCAGGACTTTGTTGTACCCCGAGAAACCATCCAGTAAGGATAGCCTCTCAGAACCAGATACCTGTTGAAGGATCTGTTCCATGGGTGGGACAGGATAGTTGTCTTTATGAGACGCTCTATTAAGGTTTCGGAAATCGACGCATAGTCGGATTTCCCCACTTTTCTTCCGGACAGGGAGAAGGTTAGAAACCCATTGAGTGTGCCTAACTGGAAAAATTATCTTAGCATTTAGGAGCTTATTCAATTCTTTTTTAATGGTCGGTTCAAGCTTAGGGTGCATTTTTCTCAATTTTTGTTGAAAGGGTAAGGTTTGGGGTTTCATAGGAATGACATGCTGTATGATGTTAGGGTCGAAAGTTTTAAGGTCATCACATGTCCATGCAAAGACATCTTTAAATTCTTTGAACAATCTAATAAATTCAACTTTTTCTTGTTCAGAACATCTTACCCCTAGATTAATGCACTGCAGATTATCATTAGTTCCTAAGTTTACTTTTTCATAAGATAACGAGGAACTATTGGTTTTACAGTTGCCGATTTTTTGAATTTATCTTGAAGATTGTAAAATTTCTCTAATCTAACTACAGATTTAGGGATCGAATTTACCATGTTCGATGAAGATTCAGGAGTTCTCGGATCTGGTATTACCATGAAATCGCACAAATTGTTGTCGTGTGTGCGTTCGTCTATGACCGCGCCTTGAAAGGTTTCTTCCATGTGCAGGAAGCTAATGATCTGCTAATCGTCATCGAAGACTCTCCAGTTCATGATGTTGTCGGGAACGGACGGCCTGAACAACAGTTCGATGGAGAATGCATCCGGGGACAAGCCTTCTGCAGGAAAGAGTTTAGAAGCTACGTTAGCTAATAGATCTGCTTCAGAATTATTCAATCTAGGAATAGAATTTATATTGAAAGCATAAAATCTATTCATTAAATTCCATACCTCGGATTGATAGCTTTTAAGATGCGGAGACAGACAGTGGATAGAATCTCTTACCTCTCTTACCACGATTTCGGAATCGCCAAAGACAGTCAAGTTTTGAATGTTCATATCTAAAGATTTTCTGAGACCTTGCAGTAAAGCCTCATATTCTGCAGTGTTATTAGTACATTCAAATTATAGCCTGCATGTAATCAATGTTTTGTTACCTATCAGATCGATGATAACACAACCTGCACCAGCTCCTTCTTTGGATTTTGACCCGTCGAAATAAAGAGATCAAATTTGATTTTCATCGGGTGCATGAGATCATTGTGTAGAAGCTGTTGGCTGTATGTATGCTACAATCTCAGACTGTTGTTCTGGATTGGTGATAGTTGAAGCCTCGGCCATGAAATTGCCGAAAAAGGTATCCATCCCTTGTACTTTGGGTGAATCAGCAGAAGGTGTAAATGGTTCTTTGGGATCGTTCAAATCTGTGACGGTGAACTTAAGGTAGCGTTCACGATTTACCTCGATCTTGTTGGGCTTGTCGTTCTCTGGAAGCCATAGATGAGACCAATCTGTCGCGAAATAACCATGTAGCTTCTCCGACCAGTCCCTGCTTAAAAACAGACCATACACTTATGGAATATCCACAACAATAATATCAATAACTTGATGAACCTTGGGGTTAGACGATAATCTTATGAGTACGTTCTTTAGTTCGCCTATAACTTTAACATTAGTTCGATCAAGTTGTATGATTTTTAAGGTGGAGGGTTCAACTTTAGCGTTAATCTTCTAGCATACAGACCATGGCATCACATTGGATGATGCTCCTGATTCTACCATACAATTGTGCACGTTTCTATTAAAGATTTCGAAAGTTAACAAAAATGGAGGTACATTCTTGAGAGTGCTAAGGGTGGTAGTTTGTGGCTTTTTACTCGCAGTTTCTAAAGCTACTTTATCTACATTGTTTACATTATTTACATTATTTACATTATTTACAGGAAGGCTTCCTTTATCTTGAGGATCAAGATTATTTTTAGTGGAAGTCTTCTGAGGAACTTTGTTCTGCACAACCTTGTTACCACTTGAATTACCATTTTTTCCGTTCTCTGAGATATTCTGTAACATTTTTTGTAGAAGAAATGGAAATTTCAACAACTCATAAACATAAATGTTAGCTCTCAACTTTTTAAGATCTTCAACTACATCATAATCTAAGTTGGGGTTCACATTACTCTGTTTAGTCTCAACTTGTTTAGGTTGCTTTGGGGGGGAGGTCGTATTGTCTTCGGAAGAAGGTTTGTTTGCGGTCTTACTCCTAGTATTGTAAGGATGAACCGTCTCGAAGTTAGCTTGAAAGATGTTATCCGAGAAGTGTCCAAAAATGTTTGGAGAAGACTCTTCTTCTTGCACTGTCTCTTGTTCAACTACCTCTTTAGGAATCTCAGGAGGCATTAAGTTATCCTGGGCTTCTAGAATTGTTTGAAGGGTGTATTGCAGACTTTCTAGATTAAGGCTCTCGGTGGTTGGATTAGGTCGGTTGGTTGGGAAAGGCTTCCTGAACGGGGGTTTGTAAGGCCCTTTGATCGAGGAAGCTTCTTCGGTCGTCTTTTTTAAATCTATAACTTGATTCGAAAGTTTTTGAACAACTTTAGTTAAGTTTTCTAAATCAGAGGTTTCAGGTTGTGTTTTACTTTGAGTAGGTCTAGGGAGGATTTCGATCTTCTTTTTGGAAGATGGACTAGTTTCTGTTTCGTTGCTAGTAGAGTCTTTTAGACTAAGTATGTCTTTTTCAATCTGGATGGCCTCCTTAAAGGCTTCTAACAATGTGGATTTCTTGGATCATTTAACCCAAATAGCTATACTTTGATGCAAGGCTTTAGTATAGTATGCTATTATAAGATTCTTGGCAGGCATGGAATCTGCAGGGATTCGGTTCTTAAGTGTTAAGAATCTTTGATTGAAGTCTTTAACTTTCTCTTTAGGGTTCATTCTTAAGTTAGACAGATCCATGACTAGGACTTCCGGATGCTTACCATCTCCGAACTTTTCCAAAAATCATGACTCAAACTTTTCCTAAGACACGATGGTATGAGGTTGCTGGGAAAAGTACCATGTAGATGAATTGCCCTCGAAAGCATAGGGGAACAATCTACAGACTACGTCTTCATGCTCAACATTGCGGAGTCTTATGGCTAACATAAAAATTTTAATGTGATCTTCAGCGATCTGTTTCGAGTGAGGGTCAAACTTGGGAAGCCACTTCTCTGGATGTTTAGGTAAGGGATGTTGTACTCCAGGTACAACTACAACATCTTGGTCGAGCCAAGGTCTAGCAGGGTTGTTCTGGTTGGCCATTGGTGTAGTCGGTGTGGAAGGCTAAGAAGGGGAACTGCCTTCGTCAGAAGAATCTCCTTCAGAAGAGGAAGGGGATGATGGAGGTGGTGAGGGAGGTACTCCAGATCCTCCTGTAGCAGGAGTGAGGATTGGATCTGTAGGATTCACAATGAGGTTAGTGCCTCTGAGTTGTTCTCTGATAGAAATCTAAAGGATGGTCCAAAGGTCGATTTGGTTGCCTCAAACGGGCTAAGGCACTATGTGTTCTTATGAGAGATTGGCGGTCAATCTCTTGTATGTCACCACCTGTAGGATTTGGGGTTACTGGCTCAACTGTGATCTGTGGATCGTTGTTTGATGTGGTTGTTGTTTGAGGGGGAATGCTATCGTTCAAATGACTTCTTTTCACTATAGGTGAGCGATTAGGTGGTGGAGGAGTCTTACGACCGCCTCATGCCATTAATAAATTTCAGGCCCTCCTTCTAGCGCCATTTGTTGACGGGCGAAATTGACCGTCCGTCAACTGGAAGAGTGGATCCGTTCCGGGGTTATCTAAATAACCCAATCCGTTTGGGATAACCCACCCTAACGGGTTTAGCGGCTCCGTTAGCCGATCTAAGTCCTAAGGAAACAAAAAGAAAACTACTCTAAATTAACTAATCTAAATGAAAAATAACAATTAAAACAAACTAATAAACAATCTAAACTACTAATATATACAATTTACTATCTAATACTATAATAACTCTACAAAATTAAACATCTAACTACTAACAGAATTAAATCTTAATCACAAATGTACAATATTTACAAATTACAGATTTGTAAATAAAAACCTGTAAAACTCATTGTAATCTGTCCTAAGACAGCGATACTATTGTTTTTTGATTTTTATAATTTTATGAAAAAGAAATAAACTAAGGACTATCTAAACTAAGCAACTAAAATAATAACTCTAACTACAAATCTAAACTATGCATATATCTATCTAAACTAATTAAATTATACTAATAGGCTAACCTGTAATAATGCTTTCCAATTTGTCCTGTGTAAAGGATCCAGTTCAGCTGTTCGATGGGAGGAAACCCGCATCAATCCTCTGCTAGCCTCTAGTAAACAGTAAGCAGCAATGCTCTTTTGAATATCGATAATAGAACAAACAAGACATAAAAGTTACAGCAATCTTATAATTTACAAATCATAACATTTAGATAAATCTGCATGCAAGGATCTGTACAAATTGATTCAATCAATGAAGAAGAGAAATATGTGATTCATTAACTGAAACAAAGTAATTGCTGTATTTTTTTAAATAAGAGAGATATCAGATATAGATTACACATTAATCAAGTCACATCAACCTGCAATAGATTACGATAGCTAAAGCAGTCTATAATCGACTGCAAAATTATATGAATAAAACTTGAAACAAAATTTTGATATATTGAAAACGAAAGTTGTTACAAGACATCAACTTTCATCTCAGTTTGTATCATAAATCCATAGTCTGGTTTTCCCACAGTGAGGATGATCATTATTACAAAAAATAACAAGTATTTAAAGACCTCCCATAGGGTAAAAAATCCCTGTGGGAATTATCAAAACGATTTACACAAAATCTGGGAAAATATCCCAAGTTTCTGACTCAAATTAACAACTTAAAATGAAAACTACATCACACAAATATCCCCTAAACTGCCACAGCATGCCCATTTGATCACTGCAATTCGTATGTACCTGAGAGAGGACAAAAATAGACAAGTTAAAAGGATATCTTGTAGATAAAATTGATAAAAATCTAATTTTAAAGACTAGCTACAGAATCTTGCGATTCTGTAGCTGGTCTAAATCAAACACAGAATCGTTTGAAAATCAATTCAAAACTCAAAGAATTAAATTGAAACTACTAAACAAATATCTAATTGCTATTTGAAAACAAACGAATTATTCAAATAAAAAACTGTTATACTAATTCGAGAGCAAACAAGATTATGATCAATCGAATGATTACAGAGATAGACGTACTCTGTTCAATTTGTTATCACAATTTCGGGTAACAGAATCGTATTAGATACTTGACAACATTGAAATCATTTCCAATTGAAATCAACACCAACAGTTTATGTTGCTTCAACCATCAACAAAATAATTTTTGAATCCAAACGAAATCAACAGGATTGTTTTGAAATTGATAGAGCTATATTAAACGAATACAAACGATCCTGCTAATCGTGGCACGCAACAATCACTTGCAAATCAAATCAAATAGGAACGAATCAAAATGGTTTGAGGCTAGTAGAAATCGTTATGAATCAACACTGCTTCCATAATTTTAGCGAATAGATTTTTTGCACAGGACGAATGTAATACAAATCCAAATGAAAATGTTAATTCAATTCAAAACAGAGTCATTTTTGGTAAATGGAAGTCAACAGGTTTGTTTTGAGTTTATTAGATTACATCGCATTTATCAAACCAGTCACTAATAATGATGCATAACACATTTAAAGGATCATACCAATTCAAGCCCACGAAATTGTTCCAAAATCAAACCATAAAGACTAAATCAGAGCCGATAGAATCCAACCACAATGAAATCGTACCAAATCAAATCATAGTCAAAACATAGCCGTGCTATGATTTTAGCACAAAAATCTCTTATACAGGTCATATGCAATCAAAATCTAAACGAAAACAAACCTCATTAATCACATTAATTCAAACTAACAGAATTTTTCTAAAGCGAACCACACCAAGTCAAAACCAATCCATCGCTTCTACTAAGATGGGCACGACAAAATGGCATTACCAAATCATAACTACATTTGATTTTAGCCTAAAGAATCTACTGAACAGGATCCACAACATAACCGTTTTTTATAATCAAACTATGAAAGAATCATTTCGAATAATGAACAGAACTAATCGAAACCCAAAAATCAATTCATTATATTAATCCAAGCAATTCATAAAACTAAATTGATATCGAAATTCATACTTGGATAATCAGAAAACAACTCGGTCATGATAATTTGGAATTGACGAAGGCTGTTGCCGATTCGACATTCCTAAAAATGATTGAACCAATGGTTTTCTGCTTCTTGTCATTAGCTTGAAGTTTGTCCCTTTCTCTCGATAGCACTGTAACTTGGTTCTCTAAAGATTTGATCTTTGATTGTAATATGGGAACGTCGGCATAGTAGTGCTCCAGCCACACATTGCATTGGATGCATGATGTTTGCTCAGGCTTCGAAATTGCAGGCGAGGGTTTGTTTAAATCACCGAGGGTTTCACTATGTAGCTTGATTCCTGGGTAGCTAGGATTGATTTTTAGGCACGGGGGCAAATTAGAAACATAGTCATAGGGTTGATCGGAGCATAGACCATGGGAATAAGGGTAGTCACTAGCTAGGAAGCGCTCGATATTGGAGTCTGAGTCCTCACTCAGAACAATGGGCTTTTGATCGACGTTTGTCTTAGGTTTATTCCGGGCAAGTCTCGATATCAATCGAGCATTCTTCTTACCCTTGCTGTCGACAGTAGGATTACCCTTAAATTTCTTACTAACAGGCTTCTTAATAACCTGAGTCTTGTCTGTTACGATGTCGGGTAGGTCGATATCAGGGCAGACCGAGGGTTTGGGAGAGGGTAGAAGGACATGGAAAGGCATGGGTGGCCCAACCATAGTCTCACTGACCATAGACTTGTCGATTTGGATAGACTCTGAATCAACAAAGCCATTTCGAGAGAGAAAGGCTTGCCAATTATCGCCGTGAAGGTTTAAATGGTGAACGACGATGAGTCTAATCAAGCCATGGTGAAACAAGCTGCTATCAGCCTTCTCGTGCTTGAACCTGTTAGCCATTTTGTAAAGACTACACAGGAATTAAAATGGCATGTTCAATGGATATCCCATGAAACTCATTAACAGTCAAAGGTGATAAAGAAAAACCAATCCATACTGACCTTCACAGGTCACAAATTGTTTAACCATTATCAAAATATCATGCCACCTGGGTTTAAGTGTGGAAATAGGCATACCTTTGTCACATGATGTAACCTTTTGTGATATGAATAGCAAAGGCCACGACACTTTGTCGACTTTGTAGTTTTTAAACCATCACTGGCCTATGGCTGCCAATCCTATAGCAGAGCTTATGAATTCTTCATTGAGTTCAAGTTGAATGTCACCTACTTTAGCCCTACACCCATCAAAGGTAAGGGTGAATTGATGTGCAACACAAAGATTGAAACCCTCGAACCTCTGTATAAACACCAGCCAACCATTGTTTTCTAAATCCTTACGGGCGTTATCAAATAGTAACAGGGCTTGGTTTCCATTCGGCTCTATACGGACCACCGGTGCCATAGGCATGAGCACACGGTGAGCAGGGTGCAGGGTCTAGGGTTTGAACACGGCATACGCAGGGGCAGAACACTCATAGGCTTACCCGAAAACACCAGGGGTGACCCGGGATAGGGGGAAATCATTTATGACAGAACATGTGAAGGTGGTGGAGCTATTTTGGCCCATGCAGAATAGTCATTACCCGTAGTAGAACCGCCAGTGCTTTTATCTATGCATATCATAATGCATATGTGTTAAAAACTATTCCATTTCAATCAACCAATGGATATATGGTAAGTGGATTAAAAATTTGCGCGAACCATAGTTTTAGTTTCAAAACCAAAGCAATAAATCGAAATCAATACCAAGGGTTTGATTATATGAAACATGTGTTGTGTGAAAAAGATCTATACAAAGGGTATAACCACAATGCCAATTATTTTTATGAAATCGATGTGTCAAGGGAATCGAAAAAACTATATAAATCAAACCACCAATGCATCACAAACTCAATTAAAAGAATATCACCACAATCTTGTAAAACGAAGTTATATATAAAAATGCCAAATGAATAAGGATCTTGGAGTCTTGTCAAATGCATAGTGATAAGTAAATTGGAAACGCAATGGGCATATCGACAAGAATGATTACAACAATTCAGTGATGATTTTAATGTGGCTTCGAAAACCAAGTTTTCACGCTTGCAGTCGTGAAAACAAGAACAAAGGTAAGTGTGCAAATAGCGCAAAAATAAAAGTGTCGTTTTATTTGAGAATTGCGACGAAAATCAAGGTTTGCAAAACACTGGTGTAGGCAGCTTATAAGGACAGTAGAAAAATGTGAATTAGTTGCCAACAAACTCCTATGCCAGGAATCCAACAAAGATGACGGTTCCTCAATCCGAGTCTCGTTTTTCATTTTATGCCTAGTTGCAGGTCGCATCCCAAACCATTTCGGGGACTCTTGGCCA
>SNQJ01S0172319.1:13359-33804 GCA_010110895.2 Picea sitchensis
ACTAGCTTAACCGCTATGACATTAAGCTAGTGTAGTACTGTGATGTGACAGCCTAGTGTTGTAATGAGGTATCATTTTTACTGATACATGTTTGATGCAGATGATGATAGCATTCCTTCGAGAATGATGATGCTTCTGATGAAGAAAACTTTGGATGACTCGTAAATGTGCTAGACAATGGTTCAAGATGATATTGACGATACTGTCCTCCAGATGCCACTGATGATGCAAACCTCTCTCGCCTAATGTTGATGAAGAATACCCTTCTTGTTAAGGGGGAGTGTTGAAATAATGTAATTGTGAAGAGAATTATTATTAGTATTTTATTATTGGATTAAATACCCATTGTGGATTAATCATGTCATTATTATTATTATTGTTATTGGATTAATCCCCATTGAGGATTAATCATGTCGGTAATTGTATAAGGACCAAATCCCCTTTTGCGGATTAATCATCGGACAATTACAAAGTGCAGAATAAGAAGTCGGCCCTAACAGTTATAATGGAACACCCGGAATTAATTAAAGGTGGGTTTACCCACCTAGAGTGAGACGTCGGCCCTGCCAGATTGTGACCTTTCACACATGCCAGGTTGATATAAATAAGAGGCTAGCACCTCACTTCTAACACACAACTCACTTTCTCATTCTCTTATGAGGCAAGCTGCAATTAACAGTTGGAGAGAGGAGAAGAAGAGTGGCGCATCTCTTGGAGAGGACTATCTGTATTGGTTTGAGTTATCTCTTGAACATTGTATAAGCTGTTTATGATAAGGAAGTTTTTGTTGGGTTTTCTTCCCCTAGAGGGTTTCCCTGGATAAATGTTGTGTCTCTTGTGGATGTGTATTTCTCAGTGACCTTGTTCTTATTATGCTCTTATCTATTGAAATGCAAAGAACTATAATAATGGCATAAAGATTAGCATCAATATCAACAAAATTCAATTACAAAATATGTTAAATTCAATTACAAAACATGTTAATATAGTAGTAGGTTATTTTTTTATTTTTTTTTTAAAGTAAAAAAGGATAGGACCTGTTATATTATCATTATCAAGTTACAATGACTATTTACGAAGCCAGTTGTCCCGCCTAAATAGGAAACTGAGACAGCTGGGCATCCTGTGCCAGTTGCTTCCTAGTAAACCAAACTATCAGAGTATCGTCCTGCCCGAAGGAAACCAGGACTGCCAATCATTAAGTTTAAACTGTATGCCAAAGACTAGTTGCAAAACAACTAAGATCTGACTGGGCAAAACCCTGGTTTAGAAATAGAAAAAAATTTCTAACCAAGAACATAATTGAACCTCTTATCCGGTCAGCTCGTCCTCGTCTCCGTGCTTTCGCCATCCTGCTGGAAATGCGTAAGACTGCACGCACATTGGGCATTGTCATTTAGGAAGAGTTATGGAATGAGCCGCGAACAACATGTTGAGTTGTTGATCAATTCAGGCGATGCGAAAGACTTGGTTGTCCAACAGACTCCTCATGTCGAAGATGAGAGCGAGGTACCCCAAGTTGGTGAAGGGGTGTTGGTCCTGCTAGTGGCTGCCGATGAAGGCTGCGGGAATGGGCCCTGTTGCTCCCTCACTTGCATGTGTCAGTCCGTTGGAAAGTTGGGTTGCCGCCTCCATAGGTGCACCGGGGGGTGAGTCTCTGCTTCTCTATGTGTGGCACGATATCTCTTCTTCTACATAGCATGTGGTAAAATTCTCCGCTGGGCTATTGGCACTAGAACTAAGCAATTTGCCCGAAGGCAAAAGATTTTCATCTATGCCAAAATCAGTGGGTGGATTCCAATTGTCCGGGACTGTGAACAGAGGGAGCTTGCAATAGCTTTGCATGGCGTCTTCCAAGGTATTCTCTTCCACGTACGCCATTGGAGGCATTCGTGGTTTCTTACGCCTTCAGAAGGATGCCATGGCTAACACCTACTCAAATTTCTTTTGTCTCTGGTTGGGAGATTTGGCTGTGTACCAAGCAGCACCCCTGTGCGGCTTACCTCGTGCTTTGGGCATGGTGGAGACCCTTGAGATGACCAGGGTTCCTTGCAGGTGGAAGGCTCTTTTCCAGAGCTGCAAAGGGTCCCCAAACTGCTGCTCTAGTGAAATTAACTCTGCACTCGACGTTGCGATGGGAAAATGTCGCTCAATTCTATCAAGGCGGGTGATAAGGAGGAGGGAAACCGCGACCGCCATAGACATTAAGGATTGCTGCCGAGTGCACTGGTGCATTGTACCGATCACTTGCGCGAAGGGGCTCATCGCCTGGATTTGGCTACATGAATTCATACTTGGTTAATGGCTGAAGGGATGGTCGCCGGTGGATGTATTAATGCTGCATCCTGGCGTTGTCCCGCATGGCTCCGGTGTGTGACGTGGCACCCCGAATATTTGAAGAGAAGGATGTTGTATTTTTAAGTTGGAGACTTGGTAATGAAAAACCTCAGAAAATAAAGGTTTCCTAGGGGGATTACAACAATTAGAGATTAATAAAATTGGACCATGTAAAGTGTTGAAAAAAAATTCCTCAAGTTCTTATGAAATAGGACTTACAAGTAACCTTGGAACTTATCAAATTTTTAATGTATCATATTTGTACCCTTTTAAGGAAAAAATAGACAATTTCAGAGATGCACCTGATAGTGACAATGTTCATACCATTGATTGGGAGGAGAAACTACCTATAGCAGAAGAGAAACATATCAAATATATCTTAGAACAAAAGGTAATAAGGAAGACCATAGGAAAATAATACTTTCAATACTTGGTCAAGTGGAAAGGGAAACTACTTGAAGATGCCAAAGTATGCTACAAGTATTGAAGACCTGCTACAAAATATCCCTACAACCAGTCTTTTCTTCCCAGGGAGTCTAATACAGGAGCATACTCTACAAACTAGTGTTTGACCTATAGAAAGTATTAGGAACTCTATGAGAGGAATTTGGTTTCATCATTTTATTGGTTTTAATTATTTTCCAGAATTGTGATAGTCTAGGTTGTTCGACAATAAGGATGTTTTTTCCATGAATGTAATATAGGTAGAAGATTTAGATATGTTAGGGATTTATCTTGGATGTGATCCTATCTTTCGAGATCAAAATCAATTATTTTCAGTTGATTAGAGTATTTGTGTAAATTTTAGAAGATGTGATCCTCTCTCTAAGAATTGAATAGATATAATCTTGATTGTATTAATAGAACAATAATGCAAATATAGTGTAAGAAAGAGTAAGTTTGATTGTGTGATAGAGGTTGAAAATGAAATGAAGGATGAGATTCCCTATGTAGTTTTCATCCTTCATGAATATAATGAAAATATGAAGTTGTGCATTTGTCATATTGTATGTTGAGTTGTTAAATGGTATGCACAATCTACCTGGATAGACTCGTGATATACATTTTATGTTCCAGGTGAAAGGAATGCGCAAAACAATTTCAGGTCCAAATCAAAACCTTATGTAAAACCATTGTAAACTATGTTGTTTTTTGTATGGTCCATATCTAGTCACAATAATTGACATAGATGGATCAGATCATCATAGACATTACTTGTCAGAAGTTTTTATTTGGTTGAGCAGTGAATGAGCCCGATACTGGTGGTCCGACATACGTGTCACCTTTATATTTGTTGATAACTTCTATTGTAGTTTGGGTGGGGTCCTTATCCAACGTACGTGTGGAAATTAGTGAACGATGAAGATTAAATCTTTGCAATTGATGATATACAATATATATTCCATCAGACATTCGACATCTAACGCACATTGTTTTTTCTTGTGAAAAATATCTATAGGGTCTATCCTGTGATCATTAGGTTGGCGTTGCAGTTTGATTTTCCCATGGTTGTATTAAGTTTGGGTTGGATCAATGATCCAGATTTGACCCATGAGATTGACGATTAATATCATGTCAGGGTGTCGGGTCCTTCATATTGACCATTGATCATTTCATTTGATCAAAAAACAATGTTGTGTCACCTACTGGGTCATTACTCAGCATAGAAAAGTTCCAATACAAAATATTTCACCGGTCCACACCAAAGGTTCTTGTGCATGTTTGTATAGGTGAGAGCTGGGGTATAGGTCCTCATTCTAGCACCTCATCATGAAATAAAAGGGATCTAATGCATGTGCACAAGGAAACTTTGAATTTCCCATCTGTTAATGAGGAAATTTAGAGATGTTGGAATTTGTTTGAAGGTGAACCAATCCATATTGTTTATCAATTGGGCTTGAGTTGCATTGTTTTTTCCAAATACCTTATTCATCTTATCCCAAGCTTCATCTAGGTCATCAATTCCTTGAATATGGAACCATAAACCAAAATAGTTGGGCATTACAATTAATCCACATGATTCATCATTTTTATCATCTCATTTGTCTTTCTTTATGGTATTAGTGGGTGCTTGTTCTTTTCCTAAGCTAATTTGGTACAATCTTTTACTTCTTATTACATCCTCCATATGATATTTCCATGACAAGTAGTTGGTATTAGTAAGAAAAAGATCACTCGGAGTAGCCATATTAAAATATTTAGGTAATATGGATTGGAAATATTAAATTCATTGTTTATATGGAAATATCTTGAAAAAATAAGCAATTTTAAAAAACAAGCACTAAAAATGGACTTCGGATGTGAAATTTACACCCTTTTAAAATAATACATAAGAAATGACCAAAGTTCCACGTGGAAAATCGAAGTTGGCCCACATGTTGATGGATTCACAATGAGGTGGTTAAGTAAAGCAAATTTCCCTCCTCTAACTTCACCTATGAACTGATGTTTATAATAAGTTACTTATAAAGTAACCCATATAAAAGTTATTTCATAATGATTAACTTTTTAAATTAAGTGAAGTGCACTTGACAGTAATGTTATGAGATAACTCAATGTTTCCTGAACTTTTTCAGAAAGAAACTTAAAAAAATAGAGAATTGAAATCATGATATCTTATCAAATAAATCAATTTTCAACCAAGTGAGGTAATACAAAATATATATCAAATTGGATAAATGATGGGGATTTTCTAATTTTTTTACTCTTTTCCTCGAAGTGTTTTCTTACTCTAAAACCCATGGTTTTTCCAGCTAAAAACTTCAACACGACCATACACAAAAACACCTGAAAATTTCAAAATGTAATTTCCAAATATAAAACATAATGGTGTTAGATCTTGGTTAGCTTACCCATAAAATGCAATTTTTCTATTTATGATTCATTGAGCTCACTTAAAGCACAAAGAAAATAACATAACAAGAAAACAAAACAATTTTTACTTTTTTTTATAATATTCTAAGATCACACAGAGTGCATAGAAAAGAGCATACAAAAAACAAAAAGAGTAACTAACAAAGAATAAAAATAGTAAAACCAATATATTAACTCATCAATTTTTTTAAAATGGTGTATTTAGACATTATACCTTTTGAACTAACAAAAAAAAATCATATCATGAAAAAAAAAAACCCTTTTGAGGTGAAATGAAAATAACTTCCAATTGAAAGAAGTTCTCCTAAAGCAATGGAAGTATAGTCAGCCCAGAAATGCACAAAAAGGGAGGAAACCGATTTTTTTTTTCTACATGCAACGACAAAGGTTTGAGATCTTGAACTACAATAGGAACATATCTTCAAGTGAGTTATTATATCATGTTTTAAAAAATAATCGATTTCCACACATGATGAACACCATAAGAAACCACTCACACAACTAGATCAAAGATAATAAGACTAGTTTTTTTACATGGTTAAAACCCTCTAAGAGAGAATTGTGGAAAATCAAGATATGCTATATAAATGAAGGTCAGTTCCATTTAAAAGGTGACATGAAGGAGAGGTGTTTGAAAATTCGATAAGTTAACCATGTGAGGGTTAAGATGAAGAAGATATAAATCTGAAAACTATGTTGTGTTCATTGTTGAATAATTTAGGGTCTCATCCAAACATGAGGCATTGGTTAAAAACATTCCCAATGAAAAAACAATAGTTGGGAGAATACATTTATATTGCAATCAATTTGGACATTTAATGATTCATATGAAAAATATATAAAAATAGTTTTGTGTACTTTGAAGATAATTGTATTTGTTTTAGTAATTTGTTATTAGAAAAAAATATATGAATGAAACTATGTTATAGATGATGTTATTACAAAAATGCATATCATATTTGTAATAACTATACTTCATAGTTTTGCAATGTACAAAACATTATTAATGTGATTATGTGTTGTAGTTCTTTACTTGATTATTAAATAAATAATGGATTATATTCGATATGAGTGGAATATGGTTACATCCAATTCATAAAAGGTCAACAAATCATTACCTAGAAATACAAGCATTCACACATATACAAAGATTTATTTTGCATACCTAAGGTTCAAAAAATTCTTTCAACATTACCTCAATATTTTTGGGGTCGTTTATGGATATTTGCACAACAAAAGAATGTGAATGCGTTTTTATCATTTTGATTTGATAAAACTGGATTGAAAATGGAGTAGTTCAAATTCATACTAACATAAAATTATTGTGACACCATACCAAGAAAGGGTTTTGTTGGTGTTGGGATTCCATATGTATATCTCAAACATTTAAATAAATTTGAATATCTAGAAGGGTAGGGTAGGGAAGGTTAGAATGATGAATGAAACTATTTAATTGCAAAAGGATATAATTGTGATGATATGAATGACACATATTTGTTGGATATGGTGATTTTCTTAAATGATACACTGAATGGTGTTAATGATGTTAGATATATTGTAAAAAAACATGAAAATATTTTGTTAAATATGTAATTAGTTCTTTTCATTAATAATTTCTATGTGTGACAATGTTTTTATGATAAACAAGGTCTTCAATTTTGTATATATTTAGTTGTGTTTTTAATTTAGTAGTACTTATAAATAATATGTAACCAACTTTAAAAGTTAGCAATAATATGCATTAAGTGTGATTGAAAATTACTTGCAAAATGGGGATTTAGTGAAAAATTAAAATCTAAAGGTCCTATTATCTGATTTTAAAATGCAAAATAAACTTGGTAGACTACCAATATCAGTTTTCTAAGGAAAAAATAAAATTTAAAGTATTAGTGTTAATGATGCAAATTCACCTCTGAATGTGTTGTTATTGGATTCAAAAAGTGCAAGATCAAGTTTCAAAAGTGTCAATGACTGGAAAAGTGTAATTTTGTAACTAGCTATCAACATTTTTGAACTTAGAGTTTGTATTTAATAATTCCAACCTTGAACTTTAAAAATATTATTTTTGACCTATTTTTAAAAGGACATAGACTAGAATTAATTCAAAATTTAATGAAATGAAATTAATTCAATTTAATGAAATAAGGGATCCAAGTTAAGAGAACCCTTACATAAATTGAGTCAATGAACATGCAACCAATACCTGATCCTCCATATTGTGATTTCCCATTTGCACCAAACACAAAATTAGAATTTGTTTTTGGTGTGTTACAGATAAGGTTTTCAAATCTACATCAATCGAGAAGATGTAATGATCCAAGCCAAATTCTTTCTTGGAATCACTAACTAATACCTAATTTATTGAGTTATTAAGTGTATACAAGATTCATCAACATGGAGATCACAATATATTCAAGATGTGAAGCACAAGTAGTCAGCCTTTTATTATGAGCAATGTAAGATCAATACAATAGATAGTGATCGGCATTAATAACAGATGGTCTTTCAAGCAATAGATATGAGCTGCTACAAAATGCTCAGACAATACAAATAAGCCTCCAAAGAATTTGGATATACAATGAATACTAGTAGGTTTGATCCGTACTAATGCTCAACCTCCAAATTGGAAAGTGCCACATCACCCTTTAGAATGTGAAGCCTGAATAATTACATACACTACCAAAGTGTCCAATCATCCCAATAAATATACTTGAATGATAGGTCCGGGCAAAATTTGTAAGGAAAATCTAGATGTCCAAATTCCCAAATGCACTCTCAAACCACGGCGTTGAATTCTCCTTGAAAGAGATGAGTGCACTTGTGGATGGCCGAAACCCTAGTTGGTTAGATACGATGAGGAGGCCTCCAAATGATGGAAACTCTCCAAGGAAACTGTATATGTCAGACTATGAAATCCCATGGGAGGATTTGGGAGCTCGGATCTCAAGCAGATCTCCTAGATCTGAGTTTTACTTCGAATCACATGGCGTCCCCTATGGCTCCACGGCGTCCCAATCTGCGGACAAATGTAGAATGATGATAGCCCTCAGGAAAATCCCTCAAGCTGATGGTCCTACCCACATAGAAACAAAACCCAGCTGTCGGAATGGCCCCATGCCCTCTGGATAAGCTGGATCGAACCTTCCTTGATAAGTTGGTCACGAGACTGAAATGGTGTGGAGGAGTCTTTCATCCCGAGACCAAAATTTGTGGAACAAGGTGGCTGGATATTTCACCAGCGAGTTGCTCAACAGGGGTTTTGTACAACAAAACCTCCAAACTAAATGCTCAAGAGAAATAGCAAATGCTAATCCAAAACCAAAATGAATAATAGGTGCACTCGAGCCTCTTATATACTTTTCCTTCTAATTCTGCTGTTGAGTTAGGTTAACTCCAAGGGTTAATATTCTATTCTTACGTTGAGTTATCTTTTACTCCTTTATCCTTTTCCTTTCTTAAGTCAAATTAAAGATATAACTTTAGCCTGCTGACTTCCCCTGGAGTGTGAGACTATGACCTAGTGGGGGTGCCAGGCCATGAGTCTCCTCATCACCTCTCTAAGGGTGGGGGACATCTGATCTCCCTTGCTTCAAATTTCTTGTCCTCAAGCAATTCCAAACTGCTTCTCTAACCACGTACTCCTGCTCCCAAAGTGGCATCCTCAATGGGCAAACCCTTCCACCTGATCAGATACCCATTGATGGTTAGGTTTGAATCTTCTTCTCTCTGACTTTTAACACCTCCTATGGAATCAAATCAAGTTGTCCCTCCTCATCCATGGGAGGCAATGGCTCAATAGGAAGCTTGGCGATGTTATTAGGGGATTTTTTAAGGCACGAGACATGGAAGGCGTTGTGAATTTTGCTACCCTATGGAGCTCCAGCTCATAAGCTACTGCCCCTATCCTCTTGGTGACTCTGTAAGGTCCAAAGAAACATGGTTCGCGACTTCTCGGCTCCACTTCTCTTAATGGAGGCCTGCCTATATATATAGTTTGCAACGTCAACTAGACTAAATCACCAACCTCAAAGGTATGATCAACTACGTGCTTAATGCCTTGGACCTTTGCTAGTTTGTACTCTGTAAATGATCCTTCAATTCCCGAGAATGTCTTGGCTCTGTTGTATCCAATCCTGTTCCATCGGAGCCCTGTTGTCATAAATGCAATCTCCACAAATGATAAAGCATCATAGCTATATAAAGCTAGAAGGGTGACATGCCAATGGACATATGTTGGGTGGTGTTGTAGCAATATTCTCTCAAATATATCAACCATGCTTTTTTGTCACGCTCGTGGTTTACGAGGGTAACCTTCCACCCATTTGTTGACTATCTCGGTCGACCATCCGTGGGGTGATAGCTGGTACTAGCGGTCAATGTTTTGCCCACTAATCTAAACAACTCCTGCCAAAAGATACTCATGAATCTGCCATCACATCAGCGATGATGGTTTTGGGTAGGCCATGTAGTTGAAGACCTCTACGGCGAAAAATAATTTGGCCACGTGTTGCACTGAGTTTGTGGCTATGGGAAAAAAGTGTGCAAACTTCATCACCGGGTTGCCTAGAGTATAGGGGAAAGATTGCATTTTCCCCTGTGCTCTAGGCAACCCAATGATGAAATCTATGGATATACTTTCCCCACTTGTGCTGCGGAATAGGTAGGGGCTGCAATAGTCTTGCCGAGGGGTGTGTGTGCTCATCCTTGTTTTTTCTTGGCATGTAGTGCATTCTTTGACATGGTTCATCACATCTTCCTTGAGGCCTTTCCATGAAAACCTCTCTCACACGCCTCTCGTCTTCTTGATGCCCTGATGCCCTGTTATTGGTGAGTTATGACATGCATCACGGGGATCTTAGCTTGAGAGCTGATCTAGGAACTAAAAGATCCGACCTTTGTAATAGATGAGGTCATTTATGACCTGAAGTTGTCATCCTATATTCTCCCATCCAACAATTGACAAGTGAAATGATACTTTGCATATTCCACTACCAAGTATTCCTTCCAGTCAACTGACATACAGGACATGGAAAAAATGGATGGCATTTTGGATAATGCATCGGCCACTTCATTGTTCTTGTAGTGACAAATTCATTAAAAGCTACCATAGATTAAAACAGAGCGGAAATTTTAAATTTACTAAAAATTATTTACCAGCATATTCACTCAGTTTTGATAAATAAAATAACATTTTTACCAAAATTTGCATAGCGGGTTAAATACCTGGATGTCGTTCTGATGCTGTCTCCCTTAGCTTGAACCAATCATGAGTAGCTTGCTTACGAACACCCCAAGTATCGCCCTCACCAGAGCCGATGCGCTGGCCTAGGACATCTATGGGCGATCTAGCCCTCCGAGCCCAAAATCCTTCAGCCCCGGTGTGCACTGTAATCCCACTGTCACCACTGTTATCTAACTTTGTCCCAATGCTCCCCAAAATCTCCTCTCAGGCTGGCATGAATCAATCCCCAAAATGAATCCTCCTCCTTCCCATAGCCTCCTTCCATGCACCTTTACTCCCACCAAACACCTTATCTCTTTATTAATGCTCCATCCATCATTTTTTTCATATTAATTATCTTATCCTTCAATTAATGTTCCCTTTTACGTACGGGTTACGTTATCCCTCATGGGATACATAACCCTATTTAATATATATTTTATTTTTCCCCATTTGTTTAATACGCAATTAATCAATTACTGTAATTAATAATCAATTAATCACTAACCATTAGTTTAATACTTAATCATTTAATATGTCTCATTTAATAATTAATCATTCATTAACCCTTAATCAAGAAGTTAATCCTTATTCAGTATAATCCAAAATGATTAATTAATAATAGCATTATAATTAATTAAGGTTATATAATAATTAATTATAATTTAGCTAATGTTTAGGATTATTTATGAAATTATTCATATTAATAAGAAAAGGGTCATTACATACACCCACCCTTCCGGAAACTTAGTCTCGAAGTTAAGGTATCTTATGGTACGAGAACATGGAACTCATACATACTAGTGTATATGTACAAGAAATGTATGTGTAAGCTAGTACCTTATACAATTCTCGTACATGTAGTAATAATCAAGCTGTCATCCTTTATTATTTTATGTATGCATCCAATACGGTTAGAAAGACTAGTCTTTTATAAAGACAACAATCAATTAATTATGTGAGAATTTCTTGAATTACAATTATTTGGTTCAAAATTTCATTTTAAACAATTGTGGTTTAGTTACGCAATAGTGAATATTCATATATACACATTTTCTTCATCAACTCCCTTCAGAGACAGATCCCCCATATAGTCTCAACTATTCTCTCATCCTTCCTCCCTAACTACTTCCAACTCCCCTCCTATCCGTCCTCTGCCAGACTATCCTGGAGCGTCAGCTATCTTGACCTAACTCAAATAGAACGTGAGTGGAAGTGTAAGCTATCTCGACCAAGCTTCCCTAAGCAGCGATCCTCATCACCACGACACGGGGGCGTGAACCAACACCGTCCTCCCGGGACTTCAGGGTTTAGTCTACGGTGGGAAATGCCTCACCCCTCCTAATCGGTCCTAGGGTCCACCCCTCGATGGCCCACCCTACAATGGAGGATACCGCGGTGAGAAATGCCTCCACCTCTAGAGAACCCGGGGTCAACACCTCTGATGGAATTCTGATGACACTTGGAGTGTTGTTGGAGGTTTTTGTCATCGTTTATTTGGTTTTGGGTAGTGTGGTTGCACGTCATGCAGCGATCCAAATATCATAGCAATGCATCAAACCAATATAAATTCCAAATGCAATATTCATGCCATAATGTTTCTCGGTCAGGTGATCTTGATATACACTTGCATCATCATTATTCATTGGCTATTTAATAGATGCATAACACCGATATTAGTCTGTAACACAAACTTACACATTTCTATGCATTATCATCATGTAATTGCCTACTAGCATCATTTCACTTTGGTATCTGCAATGCAGATAAGTTAACATCAAAGTTTCCAGTGAGAGCAGATCTCATGGCCATATACATAATTCAATTTCAGCACTCATTCACAAGATTATCTTTTACTCCGTCAGTTGCATCATATCCAACATCATCTAATAACATTTAAACATTCAATCAATTCCCATTTTCATGTATGTGGCATATACATCATGTCAATAACATTTATACATTCTTAAAGTTTTCATCCACATAATAGATCGCATTACATACATGCATCATTAATAACCTTCAAACGATCCTTAAAATTTACATGAGTAGCGGTCGCATCATATACATCATCATCAAATAGCATTTAAGCATTCATAAAAGTTCATAAGCTGTTAGAAGTTCAAGAGTATCATAGTTTATGGTATTCGAAATAAGTATATAGTCCTCAGTTAGTCCTGGTTGTCTTAGTCAAAGGTGGTGTTACATACACCCACCTTGAGAACATTTTCTCGAGGTGTTCAAAATAGTGAGGGATAATCTACATGTGTCTCGACATCTTCCCAAGTAGCGGATCACGGACTATACTTGTCCCCTTGGACCTTAACTTGGTCTACTAGGCGGTTCGTGAGCTGTCGGACTCTACTGGTCCAATATCGTAGCGGTTCTACGTGAGGGTTCCCATGTCCGACACAATCCTTCAATTTAGTTTATGTGATTCATCGGCAACATAGTGGCCATTAAAAGCAGTCACATGAAATACATGGCAGTTTTATGCAAGTGGGGTGGCGATACGAGGCGATAGGAAGCGGGTCCAATTTTTCTCTTGGATCACGAATGGTCCTATAAACCGAGGGTGACAACTTTGTCCCCTTCTGGAACCGTATGGTACTCTTATGAGCATGATACAAATGAAAACTTGGTCCCCTACTTCATAACCCGATTAGGTCACATTATTGCATCATAGCTTTGTCTATCTTGTGTTTCCTTTAATCTCTGCCTAATCCTAAAATGCTTGTTCCTCCATTTTCCTGAATCAGTCATTTAGCTGATACCCTTTGGTCTTCTAGTCATCCCAACTCAAGGTGCATGGCCTCCGTGCAAGCCCAGTAGGGGCGGCATTCAATGGAACTATGATAAATATTGTGTAGGCAAACTCTACCAAAGGTAGGTGCATCTTCTCCCAGATGCGATTATCCATCGCATACATACTAAGTAACCCATAGCAGTTACCCTATCGATGCGTCCATACGTTTAGGATGATAAAGTACTTAAGTTCAGCCCAGTCCCCAATCTTTATTTGTAAACTTGTCCAAAACCTAGAAGTGAACTGGAGTCCTGTGCGGAAATGATCTTCTTAGGTATTCCATTGAAACGGTTAGCATCATTAACAAACACCGTGCCACATGGGTGACATGAAGTAAGTGTCTCTAGCGGAATAAAATGAGCACTCTTGGTTAACTTATCCACTATCCGCGAATGGCATTGTGTATGTATGAGATGTGAGTGGCAACAATACAACAAAATCCATTGAGATGACTTCCCACTTGGACATGGAACATCATCGCGGTTGTAGGAGGCTGTTGGGTGATGGTGAAATTAGGCTTTCACCTGGCGACACTCTAGGCATTTAGCTGACGAAATGGACTACATCGGCGTTTCATGCCTACCAAAGAAGAGCTTCTTCATATCTGCGTCTCTTTTTTTCACGGGGATCGCACAATAAAGAGTGATCTATGGAAGCACCAGCCGATTATGTTGCTTCGAATATCCCCACTTTCCAGAATGTACATCCTTCCTCGATATCTTAACAATCATCTAGGTTTCCGAACTATACCCTTCTTGCTTTGGATCTAGCGCCTCCCACTCACGGGTTTTGAAGTAACCTTTAATTATTTGTCTCCTTGGGTTGTTCCAACTACGTTCCCTCGGATTGACTTTTAAAGGTACCAAATCGGTCTCCTATAAAGGCATCTGCGACCGACATTTCCTTTGATGTATGAAATTCCAAAATATTAGTCACTCATAAACTCATTCCATCGTCTTTGCCTGGAATTTAGGTCTCTTTGAGTGAAGAGATTCTTTAAACTTTGATGAATGCGTTTGAGTTCAAAAGTTTATTAACAAGATAGTGCCTCAAAATTTTTTAGAGCTAGCATTACGGTTGCCAACTCTAAATCATGAGTGCATATGACTCTTCGTGCTTCTTCAACTTTCTTGGCACATAAGCTATCACTCCTCCAAACTGCATTATACGGCTCCCAACCCTTGCTTCTAGGCATCTGTGTAGAGTGTGAAATCTTTTTCCATATCCGGCACTCGTGGAATTGGTGCACTAGTTAGTAATCTCTTAAATTCAATGAATGCACTATCACATTCTTACGTCAATTCATACTTGACCCCCTTGCGTTTACCAAAGTGGTGGTAGGTTCGCTATTTTGAGAATCCCTCTACAAATCTCGGTAATAACTTGCTAGCCCCATGAAGCTTCTCACCTCGCTGTGCATTTTTCGGCTGGCCACTCCATAATGGCCTTTACCTTTCTGGATCCACCGAGATCGCCGTCGAAATGATATGACCTAAATAGTGGATCTCTTTAAGGAAGAAGGAACGCCGGCGGAGTTTCCCATGCAATTTGTTCTCTCTAAAGGCGGGGACAACACTATTCGCAAGTGTTCTCATGTTCTCTTTCGTTCTTGGAATAGATGAAGGTGTCATCTAGAAAGACTTGTAAAAACCCGGTCACAGGTACTTAGGAATATGCCATTCATAGGGCTTGAATACTGGCGGCGCGTGGTCAATTCGAAGGTACTACAACAAACTCGTAATGTCCAAACCGAGTTGAAGGTAGTCTTTGGGATATCACCTTCCAATCCTTAGCCCGATGATACCACGATGCGCCGTCGATCTTTGAGAATACCGTGCTCCTTTCATCGTCGAAGAGATCATCGAATTGGCGGCATCGGTGCATGTTATCAACGTAACGCGGTTCAAGTCCACGTAGTCTATACGATTCGTGGGATCCATCCTTCTTCTTTACAAAAATTACCCGGTCGCGGGGTGAGACACTAGGTCTTATTATCCTAAGTCCGGTAACTCTTTCAACTATATTTGCAATTCACAAAGTTTCAGTGCCTTCATCATATATGGTGTCTTGGAAATTGGTTTTTCACTAAGTTTTAGCTCAATAGTGAAATCAAGCTCCCTTTTAGGAGTAACCACAGTAACTCATTCGGAAAACATCGAAATTATGACAAGACCGGATATTGTTCTAATGAGGGTCCCTTCCTGTTTTTTCACTGCCTCTACTACATAAGTTGACACCCTTGTCTCAAGCGTCACTTAACCTTCATAGTTGATAATGAAGCGTGCTGACACTTTCTCTACGTATACCTTGAAGGATCTCTATTGGTCTTCCTTCATCGCTCGACACAAAATACCTCTTTGAAGCAGGTCTACCAAAGCTCGATGAGCGCTAACCAATCCATTCAATGATTAAGTAATACATCCCCAAATGATGGCATTATACTTTCAACTGGTAGTACACACTCCGGGTCTACTATCTGATTGACACTAGGCCCTACTGCTTGTTTTTCTCCGAAGCCATCTCGACTTTGTTTAAAGTCATCATGCTTGTAGGCGCCAGCCCACTCTTTTCTAATGCAGGATGGTGGTAAAGCTTCTCGTCACCGCAGGAATCAAACAAAATCTTAACATTGATATGATTTTAGCATGCGGCGACTCCACCACGCGGGTGGATTGATGTTTGGTTTGGCGGTTATTAACTGTTGCGTGAATATGATGGCTGCTACTAGCTCTCCCCATTGGGCGCCTTTCCTTCTGCGTGGAGCCGAACCACGATTGTAACCCGGACGATCCGGATTCATAATGGGGTCGCCATCTCAACGCTGTCACGAGATTGGCCCAGGTGCAGCATTATGTGGTGATTCCTAGCGTTCCTTCCCCTGGAACCCTGCCCCTACTAACTTCTCCCCGATAAGGTCATGGACTTTCTTGTGTCACTGGTGATGAGTGGGATGATGCAATCACTGCCATTGAAATACCTATATAAACTTTCCTAGGTGCGATCCTATTACCATAAGGAGGCAACCTAGATATCCCTCCCATGAAGAAGTTCCTAGGGGCCTTCCCAACGAACCCAAGACGATGCAGAAAGGTCGATCTTGCACCCCCGGTCAAGTTCATATGTTCTTCCATGTAGCGCGCATTTTCCACATGCGCTCGCGAGCGGCTTCCGCATCCTCACCATATCTCTTATCGTGGGGTTCAATCCATAGATGAAGTGCTTTCTGCTTGTCGTTGGTCACTATCCATATCGACACATACTTGACTGATTCCATGAACCTGATCCCGTACTCTTCTACCGTTTTGTTTCACTATATTAAGGCATGAAATGCCCCAACCTAATGCTCCTCGTAGTACGCCGGCAAATATTTCCTCCCCGAACCTTTCCGCAGCTCCCGAATCTGTTTGGGGTAAGGTGAAATTGTCTTTCGAGGTTACCCCACCCGATTCGAGCCTTATGGTGAAAAATGGCGATCTTTTCCTTTGATTTGGACACATATTCCCTTAAGGCAAAACACCACAAAGTCATTACTTCAACCATGCTTCCGGCGTTCAGCGTCCTCGTAAATTCGGAAGTTTGATCTTTACATCTCGTGATGTCTTGGTGGAGAGTCCTCCCCTGAATCCCTCGATCTTACGGATTACTGCTCCGGGCGGTGGGGTTCACGCCGATCTCGCCCGGTTTATGCATGCTAAAGTCGTTGATGGCTTCAACGGCGCTGATATGGTAGTTGAGGTGATGGTGGTGGTGGCGGTGGAGAAACTTGCGACGACGCTTCCCCACCATCGCCTCAGTCGACCATCACAGTATTGCTTTGACGCTGCATCAACCCGGTGCGGGGTGAGTTCTAGGATGTTTAAATTGGTGCAACTAAACTTTAGAAAAGGGGTTAGGCGTAAGTTTTCTTTGCTTAATGCGTAAACAGGCGTTACTCCATCAGGGGATTGTCCGGTTAGGGTTAGGTTTAAGCATCTAAGCGTTTACGTTGTCCTCGACAACTATTGGATTTCGACCTATGGCTACATTAATCATCATCTCACTCGCTGACTTCCTAGGCTTCACGCTCACGATGGTATGTCGGTTCACTCCAATACTCTGCTTGCCATATATTCAATATGGTCCTAAGTTGGTCAACTCCAATACTGCGCCTGCCTCTTGAAATCGTTCGTAAGTAAGGTGAAACCCCTTTCAGTCATTCGGTCCTGGAAGAGAAACAACCTTAGTGAGCCTTAGAGCTAACAACCTTGAGTTGATGTGGGTCTAGCTGATTAACTTTATTTAAACTATCAGTTAGCGAGATCCTTCCTCGGCACTTAGTTTGAGTGTTTCCTTTGTGACTTAATCTCAAACCTTCATGCCATCACTATGGTGTTTAGTGGCCGTGTTGTCAATGATTTATTGAGTTGGGACCGGTGAAAACCTCAAAACCCTCTCTCATTTTTTTGTTTTTTTTATAATACTTCGTGTTAGTACTTATAATAATCACAATTTAACTATGTTAATCATATATATAATAATTACAATATATAATCACCTTTAATAATCAATAATCATATAATAATCATTAATCATATAATAATCATTAATCACTTTTAGTAATTACGTTTTAACTATGCCAATTACAATTTAATTTATATATTATTATATTAGTATTTATGAAAATTATTATATATATATAAAAAAAAATCTTATGCAAATTAACTATATTAAATGAATATTAAAGCGAAGCAGTTATACCAATTTATACCAATGTATACAATGTATACAAGCTTATACAATGTATTATACAAATGAATATAATATAATTTTAATACAAATTGAACATTAAAGAAACGATATATTACACAAATTTAAACATTAACGAGGAACAAAATTAACAAAATTTGAAAGGGGGCCACGCGGCTAAGTCTACGGCGTGGGCTCGCATGCAGTCCACGTGTTTCTCACCCCTATTACCGAGAGTAAAATGTCTGCCACCATTCTAAACCCTAACTCCCGTTTGGACTCCCGTTTTGTCTTCTCATTTAGCTGTAATCATTTGTGCAGGGAGGAGGATCTGGATCCCACACAATACTTTGAAAACAGGTTGAAGGCGTTGGCTGCATTGAAGAGCTCCAGGGTAAATCCATATCCGCACAAGTTTCATGTCTCTTATCTCTCCCCGAGTACATAAATAAGTTTGCGAATTTAAACAGTGGGGAACGCCTTAAAGATGTAGAAGTTTCTTTAGCTGGAGATCATGAGTAAGAGAAGTTGAGGTAAAAGCGAACTTCTCACGATTCTGGCGATGGAGCAAAGTCACAGTCATGGCGATGCAAGGAACTTCGGGGAATGGAGGAATTTGAGTTCATTAAAGCACTTTCAAACGTGGAAACAACGTGGAGACTACTCGAAATAAAGGTATATCTGTTACGGCAATAATTGTTCTATAGCTTCTCGAATTGATTGTTTCTCTTAGGTGAATACCAATATATTTGGTGAGAAACTTCGAGAGCAGGTTGAGGGAAAGTTTAGAATTCTATGACAAGGGCAATAGTATATTTGAATTCTTATTGTGACAAACTTAATTACCTTTTCATATCAAAGTTTCATATTGTCTAGCACGCAGAAAACTCAATCAAAGATTATTATAACCTTTAGTAATGCTTGTAATGCTTGTTGGATGATTGAAGAGAGAACTCATAATACTATTTTTTCTACTTGCTTTTGAGTTTGATGGATGGTTGAATGAAGCATTTTTTTTCTTTGAGGATGTGTCTACAAGCTCTTGCCAATGTATGTTCATGGAATGTTGTGATCACTAACATGGGGATGCTCAAACTAGGTAATAGAATTTCTCATTGAATTTTTTTTTCTGCGGAAATAAAGCGTCGAAGTAATTTTGTATAAATTACTTAATAAAGGGCGTATATCTCATTACCTGGCAATAATCGTTCTATAGCTTCTCGAATTGATTGTTTCTCCTAGGTGAATACCAATATATTTGGTGAGAAACTTCGAGAGCAGGTTGAGGGAAAGTTTAGAATTCTATGACAAGGGCAATAGTATATTTGAATTCTTATTGTGACAAACTTAATTACCTTTTCATATCAAAGTTTCATATTGTCTAGCACGCAGAAAACTCAATCAAAGATTATTATAACCTTTAGTAATGCTTGTAATGCTTGTTGGACGATTGAAGAGAGAACTCATAATACTATTTTTCTACTTGCTTTTGAGTTTGATGGATGGTTGAATGAAGCATTTTTTTTTTCTTGAGGATGTGTCTACAAGCTCTTGCCAATGTATGTTCATGGAATGTTGTGATCACTAACATGGGGATGCTCAAACTAGGTAATAGAGATTTCTCATTGAATTTTTTTTTTTTCTCTGGAAATAAACTGTCCGTAATTTTGTATAAATTACTTTGGTGAATTTTGCATTTACATATTTCCTTTCTTGTTGCATTTATATATACCTATCTTATATTATTATTTAACAATGCGTTATTTAACAATGCGTTTGGCTTGGTTTGCAGGCGGGACTGGAGCTAAGGCTAGGAGTTGTTTGCAGATCAACCAGAAGCAATTTGGACTTGGAGTTTTGGCCCTTTTAGGCTCAGATTTCTAACCTAATGCTCTGATACCAGATGTAGTGACCGGGAATTCATTAAAAATACCCTGAATTAAAACAGAGTGGAAATTTTTAAATTTACTAAAAATTCGCTTACTCTAGCATATTCACTCCCAGATTTTGATAAATAAAATAACATTTTACATAACAATTTGCATAACAAATTAAATTTACATAACAATTTGCATAACAGGTTAAATACCTTGTTCTGATGCTGTCTCCCTTCGCTTGAACCAATCCGCAGTAGCTTGCTCCTGAAGACACCCCAAAACCAGCCACCCTACCGACCAGTATGCCTGGCCCTAGGACATCTATGGATGTCCTAGCCCTACGAGCCCAAAACCCCTCAGCCCCGGTGCACTGTAAATCCCACTGTCACCACTGTTAACTAACTCCGTCCCAATGCTCCCAAAATCTCCTCTCGTAGACTGCATGAATCAATCCCCCCAAAATGAATCCTCCTCCTTCCCTTATGCCTCCTTCACCGCCCTCGCACCTTTACTCCCCACCAAACACCTTATCTCTTTATTAATGCTCCATCCATCATTTATTTCATATTAATTATCTTATCCTTTAATTAATGTTCCCTTTTACG
>SNQJ01S0172321.1:0-20445 GCA_010110895.2 Picea sitchensis
AGTTCTGATTTTTCTATTTGAACAAAGATTTTATGACATCTTCCTACTCCCTTGGCAGTTTGTCCATCGACAATCATAAATGTGAGGTCCTTGGTGGGGTACAGAAAAAGGTTTAGTTTCCTAGCAAAATTGGTATCTATACAGTTATGAGTAATATCAAAATCTACAAGTATCGATACATTTCTAGATTTTATGATTCCTTTGAGCTTCATGGTCTTAGGTTGTAATTTCCATGTTATGTTTTTAGATGGAACCATAGGTTTTCTTTCCTATTTTCTTCAATATTGGGTCTTATCAACCTTCCTTAGATGAGGTGGAATATATTTTGTGGTTGACTATTGTATTTGTTCTTTGCAAGTAACAATTTATTTTTGGGCTCACTTCATGGGTGATCAGGGGATCAAATTTTGCTCAATTTTCAAAGTGCTCCGAATGCGATGAAAATAGTGCCATTGTGTCCATCTCGTCTTCCTAATTCTGGCGGTATATTTACTTTGTCAAATGGACGCCGTATGAAGAAGATATCACGATCTGTTCGCCAAGCCAAGCAGGCAAAAATTTTGATGCTGACTGTACCTGTCCGTACAGTCAGTACGGTCTGACGTGGAAGGACCGTACGACCATACCAAGGTGATGTGGCAAGCAATGGTTGGTTGATAGATGGCGAATTGGGAATTGACATGTGTCCGGTTGGTGGCAAATGACGTGAGGACACGTGGCCCAATCCATGGGCGCCACATGTCACTCGTTGACTGGTTAATGATTGTTGTGTAAAACATATCGTGGGAGTCCGCGGGGTTCGACCCCCGGACCTCCCCAACACCTAACGCCTTCGCACGACAACCCGACCACTGGGCCACAAGTTAGTTCTTGTTTAATATGTGGTTGCAATATTATTTGAATCCGTTCATTGTATTAAATGGAAGGGGGGCGGGCCGGGGCTTAGCCCCAACCCGTGGTTCCATTGTATAAACATATAACTGTGTTATAATATGTTTGCGCGCGGAGTTAAACATATAGCCGTGGGTTTTGTTATGTAACCGGTGTATAATGTATGCGAACGGTTGTGGGCGCGGGGTTTGATATGACCCTTGGTCATATGTTGTGTGCCACATGCCCGCGGCTTGGAGCACGGGAAAATTAAATGGTCAAACGGTTGTAACCTTTGTTAACCACCTTTATGCCTTGCGCGCGGTCACATGCTGTCATACGCCCAGGTGTCGAGGTGGTTAGGGGTTGGCGCGCCCTTAATCGTCCTACGGTTTGCACCGTTGGCGCGGTTGCGCCCGGTGCCAGGTTTATACGCTTTAAAATGTGTGTGAGCTAGGTTCAATGAAGAGGGGTGCGAATTGTAGAACCAGAGACAACAAGCTTGAAGAGGGAGACTTCCAGGAGGCCTAACTTCTTCATTTTTCGACCGATTGAGGTGCCGAAAGAGCCCAGACAGGGGTTTTAGGATGCTGGGAAGCCATTGGAGCAGTCGGTTTGTCAGTTTGAGCATTGTAAGACATGTTTTTGAGCACTTTTTGAGCAATTAATAATAATGATCCATTGGAAGCTGGACCAGGAGATGTAGCCCATAAGAGGGGTGAACTCCTTTATAATTTACCATGTTATGTGTTTTGTTCATTGTGGTGTATACTCTTTGTCTGTAATAGCCAGTAACAATCCTTTATTTTATGTGTTTTGGGATCCTTTTGCTTTAAAATTTCACTTGCAATAAGTTTTCCAAGTTTTCAAGTCTTCTTCATTTTAGATCAAGTTGGTATCCCGAGGAGAATTTGGTTTTGAAGACTTGATTGTTTACACTAAGTTTTATTTACGATGCTGCAAGGTTGAAACTCTGAAGGGAGAAAGCAACTTGTGGAGCCAAGTTCTTGTATCGATAAGGAGGAAGCGGTTCATTCATAGGATTACTTGAGAAAGACATTCACCAAGCGTAACCGTCACGAGAAGAAAGTCATGAAGCGTGTTCGGTAGAAGAAGAAGATCTGACGGATCGTCATAGAGTTGAAAGTATGATAGTCTTGTTGGAGCGAACACTTATCGCGGGGTGAAGGATCCAACCCTTTAATGAATAAGGGAGGCGGTGGTGACGAGACTCCAGGTGGAAATGGAGGAATGGTGCTTCTCCACCACCTCTCCTCCTCATCTTCTTCTTCTGAGTTGAAACATCTTTCGAATGGGCATGGTAAAACTCCTTCACAGAATTCCTTCATTAAAGCTTGATATAAAATTTGAGTTGCCAATTTATAATGGAGAAGTTCACGCTGAAATTTGGAATGCTTGGATACGTCAAATTGTATTCTAGAATACAAATATTCAAGATGATGAAACCAAAAGTGTTAACTTCATTAAGATTAGATGGTTCAACTACTTATTTTGGTGGGAATCCCCTAAACCGCAGAGGAAGAAATGAAAAATGGAAAAATTTTGCTTTCTTGGAGAGATTTCGTATAACTTAAAAAACAATTTATCCATTGGCTTATAAACAAAGGAAACCATGGAATATGGCGAGAATTTTAGACAAGAAAAAAGGACAGAATGTACAAAGAGTTTTCGGGGAATTTAGGAAGAGCTTTGGTTTTGGAGTTGATTTGTCTTCACAGGCCACATTGCTCAAATATATTGGTGGTGCTTGCGCTTGGTGAGGCATGCTATATAAATATGTTTAACCCCACAGTCTAGATGAAGTTTGTGTGGTCTCGTGAACGAGAAGGGGAGCGATGCTCATGGGGTTTCAATAGACATACAGCTAGGGAGACAAATGGAAGAAGAAATTCAAGGCAATGGCAGGAAGAATCTTGCTGTGAAGAAAGAGGGAGAAGAATTCACATGAAAAAACATTGTTCAAAAAGATGACCATGATGAAGACCAACTGTTGGAAGTTTCATCCCGAAACCAAAAAGTTTAGCAACAATGACAGGAAGTCAATTTGTTGTTTTACAAGACTGGAGTTGGTCTACGGTGATGAGACGAAGATCACATTGATGGGTTACCAAGGTAATAATAATTATGTTGCTATTGTTACTATCTCTTCCATATGCTAATATTACGATTAACTCCAACAAGAGAAAACAAAATTGAACTTTTTTCATATAGGGTTGTTTCAAAACATACTAAAATAGACACGTTATTTGATTCGGGGTCACAAGCAAATTTTATTTCTGAAGAGACTGTTAGAAACTTAAGTTGGAAAAGGTCCACATCAAGCCATACCCTCTTGGTTGGATATGTGATAATGCTAAGTTACAAGTAACCCGAGCGTAAACTTAGGTTTGCTATAACTGCACATTTTTTTGATGAGGTAGAGCTTGATGTGTTTCTGTTGGATATATGTGGTATATTGTTGGGAAGTCCTTATTTGTATGATGGGAATGACTTTCTATCGTGGGAGATAAGTATCTGCATTTGTTTAAAGATGGGGTTGAGTATGTTGTCGATCTCACACTAAGAAGATGAAATTATCAATCATAAATGAGGGGCAAATGAAGAAGGTATGCAAGTAAAGAAATTTTTGTTCTCTTAATGATCAAACCTAAAATGATATTGAGAACTGAAGCATTCAAAGGTTGTGATACTAAGTTAAAATCAAATCTATTTGAAGTTGTTAATTAGTATGATGACATTTAAACCTAAGGAGATTGCCGAAAGAGGAATCCAACATGAAATTGATTACAATAAGATTATTCGCTAATCTCTTATATCTTATAGAATGTTAGTTATATGGAAAATGTTGAAGATTAAAAACAAATTCGGGAGTTGTTGGACAAAGGGGTAATTGTGTCGATTTCTTCGCCATGTGGATCTCAATTGTGTTAGTTCCAAAGAAGGATGAAACATGGAATGTGTGTTGATTTGAGGCTTTGAACAAATAACGATTCATCGTTATCCTCTTCACACATTATTGATGATTTGCTTGATCAATTAAGATGCAAATATTTCACTAAATGGTTAGACTAAGAATTGGTTATCATCGGATCTAACTGTAGCCAGCTGGAGGACACATGGAAGACAACTTTTAGGGCAAGGTTTGTATGAATGGATGGTAATGCCTTTGGACTTTACTATTTTAGCTACTTTCATGCGGTTATGAATGATGTCTTGAGGAGGCCTTTTGGATGAATTTGTTATTGTGTCTAGTTAGAAGATCTTTTTGATTTTGACAAATCATTGAAGAGCATGAACATGTGAAAAGTTTTGGATGTTTGAGGAAAGAACAATTGTTTTGAAGTTGTCCAAATGTGAATTTGGTAACTTCGCTTATTTACTTAGGCCATATATTTGGTGGAGGTGAATTAAAAATTGATCCTTCTAAGTTAAAGTTATTTGGAATGGTCCGGACCAACAATGTGACAAAGGTAGAAGTTTTTTGGGAGCCGTAATATCTTGAAGAAAGTTTATTGCTACTACGTCCATTCTGACTCCATTACATCTTTGTGACAGGTAATGACAAGGTTTCCAATGGGGGAGAACAAGTAACGCTCGGATACGATGCACTTTATGAAGAAAGATACATGATTCACTTCCAAATTTAAGACAACCTTTTGAAATCCAGACGGATACAGTAATAGTATGCGATGGGAGGAGTTTTGCTTGTTATGGTAAAACTGTTTTACTGGTCTGAGGCAGCGTTTAATGGTCTTGTTGATTAATTATCCTACTCATGATAAGAATTATATGCATTGGTTCAAATTGTTAAGAAATGGAAAAGCATTTGTTGGAAAAAGCCATTATTCCTCGAGATCATCAACCTTTGCAATATTTACAATCATAGTCAAAGATACAACAAGCCTGAGCGCCGGATGGATGGGTTTCTTCAACGATTTCATTTGGTTGCTCGAGGTATAAGAAGGGCATTTTAACAAAGTAGCAGATATGATTTCCAGGCCTATTATTAGTGCTTGATTTATTCTTAAGCATAGTCCTAAAATGCATGAAAGTTATGTGGAACAATATGCGCGTCTTACATTTTAAGGAAGTGTATGAAACTTGTGCCACTCTAACCGTGATGAGAATTGGATTATCATGTGCATAATAATCTCTTGTATCATCTTTCCAGCAGTTGGCTGTATTCCACGGAGAAAAGAATCAACGCATCATAAAGAAGCATTCTTCTCTTATTCTGGTCCTCATTTTAGTTGTAGGCAAAGCCGTTAGCAAATTGCAAAGATATTTATTCTTGGCCTAAGATGAATATCGAAAGATGTTTAGCGATATGTTGTTAGTTATTTTCTAAATGCAACCTAGTAATAGTTGGGTTTACTCCACTTCCGGTTCCTTCTCGACCTTGGAAATTTCCATGGATTGTTGGTGGATTTTACCTATAACCGAGAGGTCATGATTATCTTTATGATGTTGTGGTTGTCGTTTTAGCAAGATGTGTATAATGATGCCATGTACTAAGCAGGAGTACTTGTGAATAACGCCACAGTTATTCTTTCAAAATGTTTGGGTTGCATTTTGGTTTGCCCAAGTCCATTATTTCTGATTGAGATTCTCTATTTGTTGGAAGTTTTTTGTCGATTTTGTGGGCACTCATGGAAACCAAGCTTAATAAGAGCACATGTTTTCATCTGCAGATAGATGGTCAGATAGAGTTGGTGAATCGTACAGTGTTACATATTCTTCGTGCTTATTGCGACAAGCATCCTAAACTTTAGGATGAACATTTACTCGTTCAACATGCGTACAATTGAGCTAAGCACTCTTGACTCAAACATCACCATTTGAAAGGGCATGTTTATAATGCCCCAATGCGCCTTTAGATTTTATCTTTGGGAAAGATATTCTTGTCGATAGACGTATGATATTGATGAGCGAGAGGACTATTCGTTCGATCGATACATCGGTGGTGCAAGGCGGTTGGAAAAATTAGGGCCAAGTCCTGAAACAAGACATATGACAAGCATTGTGTTGACCAGTTTGAAGTTGGTGATAGGGTGTGGCTTTACGTATCAACAAAGAGGCTTAAAGGAGAAGGTAAAAGTTGAAGCAGATTCGATATGGTCCTTTCAAGATTGTTGACAAGATTGGTAATAATGCTTTTAGTTTAGATTTGCCTCCTTATATCTCTTGAGATGTATGCGGTTGTTAATGTTGAGAATTTGAAGTTGTATGAGCCTCCATTGATTGATGATGGAGGAGAGCATGTTCAGATTCCTTCAGATGATTTCTCCGGTATCTAGTACGGAAGACACCATCCTTGACATGAGACCGAACTTGAAGCGAGGAAATGTGGAGTAATTGTGAGTTGGTCTTAAAGGGGACGAATCCAAGCAAGCCCAAGTGGATTTAGGTTGGAAGAGTGAGGAGATCTCATCTTCACATAAATGAATAGTCTTTTGGAGGGTCCAAAAGCTTCCCAATGGGAGGTGTGTCCGGGGATCAAATTTTGCTCAATTTTCAAAGTGGAATCGCCGACAAAAATAGATGCCATTGCATCTCGTCTTCCTGATTCCGTGGTATATTTACTTTGTCAAATGGGCCTTACATTATGAAAATGCTCGCGATGTTACGCGCCAAATAGAGCATGCGATTTTTTATCGCATTGTACAATAGATACGATTCTGCGGTTTGGTTGGATTTAATTAAGCAGCCGGACGATACAGTACCAGGTAGCGTGGCAATTGTTATTGGTTGTCGATGGCGGAGTGGGAGGTGAAGCGTGGCTAATCACTTGGGTGCCATTCACTCTGGCCGTTAATGATTGTTGTGGCAAAACTTATGGTGGGAAGTAGCGGAGTTTGACCCTCGGACCTCCCCACCCTACGCCCTTACCTTGACTGACCCATTGGGCCACAAGTTGGTCTTGTTTACCCAATATGGTTGCAATATTATTTGAATCCGTTCATTATATTAAATGAGCGGGCGGGGAGCTTAGCCCGACATTAGTTCCATTGTATAAATATGTAGTGTTATAATATGTTTCAAGCGGTTAAACACTTAGCCGTCAGGTTTGTTATGTAACCCGGTGTATGGCAATGTCTGACAGTTTGTGAAGGCGCGGACGCAGCCCTTGGTCATATATTTGTATATACCCAGCGGCAGACGCAATCGCCGGTCAAGCGTTTGTAACCTTTTGTTAACCACCTTATATATACCTTACAGCGGTCCCCATCTTTGTCATATACGCCCAGTGCGAGGCGGTTAGGAAATGGCATATAACGATCCTCACGGTTTTCGTGTACAGTTGCACCACCGTGCGGGTTTATCACCTTTAAAATCGTGTGAAGGCGGAAGGTTCAATGAAGAGGGTGCGAATTGTAGAACCGAGACAACAAGCTTGAAGGGAGACTTCTAGGAGGCCTAACTTCTTCATTTTCGACGATTGAGGAGCGAAGAAAGAGCCCGAGGGCAGAGGAGGTTTGGGATCTTGGAAGCCATTAGACTGATTAGTTTGTCAGTTTGAGAATTGTAAGCCATGTTTTTGAGCAATTAATAATAATATGATCCATTGGAAGCTGGACCGGAGATGTAGCCCAAGAGAGCGATGAACTCCTTTATCATTCTTTGTCTTATATGTTTTATGTTCTGTTGATTATGAATTAACATCTATGTAATGTCATGCATAGTAATCCTTTATTTTATGTGTTTAAGCGATCCTTTGCTTTAAACACGCAACATTCCTTGCAACTTTTCAAGTTTTCAAGTCTTCTTCATTTTTAGATCAATGGTGTATGGGAAGTGACATGGGAAAGGCTCCATGCCCATGCGAGATGAGAGGGAAAGGACCGATGGTGGCTCGAACACATGCCACCTGGTCCGTTGAGCTCGAGGTCGTAGTATATTAATGAAATCAATGTGTGGAACTTCATATCTTCCGACGAAGGGTATTGTCACTCTCACCTACCTGTAATATAGTTTATGGATGGTGGCAATTAACAATTACGAAGATTTCCTGGCTATGTTGGGAAATCCCCAAGTGAAACATAGGGTACCCAGTTATCTCGTTTGTAGTTTATACAAAATAACCAAAGCCAAAATTATTGGCCTGGCAGGAGAGACCTAATGTTTGTCCTCAATAGATGTCCCCCTCATTTTAGTGAAGGATAAATCTAACACAAGGGAGGCTTCTTGGGTGACCTTAGGGGGATTGTGATGGGAGAAGTGAGGAGCTCAAAGAATACCCTTATAGGTCAAGGTCGAGGATGAGAATGAGGCTTGAGGAAAAGTTTTTGGAGATGGTAAATGGTTTCAAAGGTAGTGTACTTGCAAAACAATGTTAGACCTACAAAATAAGACAATTTAACCAACAATAAAACCTCTCAAAACCAATGCAAGATCGATGTAAGAAACCTTGTTCTGCTCCCTAAGAGGATATGGAAATATGTGTGTGTGTGTGTGTGTGTGTGTTGTAAATAATTTATGACATACATAAAATTAACCATCAAAATCAAGAAGTGTATGATGTTGGAAATGAAGCTAGCAATTAATAGACAATTTTCCAATAGTTAAACCAAGACTTTGATAGCAAAAGAGGGATGTTACTAAGTGTCATAAACAAGATTTTGTAAGAGTCTTATGGTTGTAGCAAGCGTTTTCTACAACAATGAAGTTCTAGCCACTAAAATCATCTAGAAATCCACCCAAACAATAGCTTTTAACTAGTAGAACAATTACCAAGACTTACAAATTGAATTTGTTGATAGAAAGGAAATGAGTAAAAGAATTGATAAAGGTGGGTTTTTTGCAATCCTATTGGTTGTAGCTAAATGTCTATTACAAAATCTAGATCACATGGAAAAACAAGGTGCCCTTAGGGCACAAGATAACTTAGAGCATGTAGAATTAAATTCCAAATTTGAACAATTTAATCTCCTTGAAATCATGTTTACAAATGCAAACTGATCTCCAATGCAAAAGACTAGTGCTATGTGCGTTATAAGTCTCTTGTTTATGGGCTATGGTTTGTAATCCTCTAGGTGTGAAATGATCTCCCTAGAGTAAAGAAACCTGTGGGTACTGAGGTGTAAGCCCTTTTACTCCTTAACAGGAAACCTTTGCAAATTGCCTTTTCAATGACAACAAATGAATCTCAGAAATGGGTTTTATGCCTTATATAAGGGTTTGAAGAAAAAATAACCTTAAGATCTGAAGAAAAACATATATAATTAAATTTCTTACCTAATCCAAGAGATGTATGAAAAACCCTTACTTATCAAGATAATTCCACCACAATTACTTGAAAAAAGCATCAAGAGAAGTTGCTAGCCTTATTCCACCAATAGACAAAACATCCATTTGCACCAAATACAAGAGAGACAAAATTTCCCAAGTACGGGAAAAGAGTGGTGGTATGTAGAATTCTCTAGTGAGTTGTGTGAAATGAAAAAGAGATGGCCTCTATTTTTATGAGGTCATCTAAAACCAATTCGTCCACATAAGAAAGTCAACAAAAAATTAAAAGAGGGTCTACCCCCTTTATTTTCCTTTACAACTTAAAATTAGAAATACATAAAGTAAAATCCCTTTTAGGTGTGACATCATGCCCTAAAGGGTTATGCTAGGCCTCAAAAGTGGGATGTTGAACTTCTAGATGCAAGTCGTTGGGCCTACAAAGTCCATGTGCCAATATATTATGTTCTAGAGTGTCAGTCATTACCTACTTTAAACCACATCATCTCTAGAGACCATGGAAGCCCATCAAAGGCCCTCCACATGGCATCAGTGCTTGTGGGTGGTGTCTTGGGCCTCTCAATGCCAGCGTCCAAGTGTAGGGGATATGATGTCATCTCACCTAGTGTTGTCAAGTGCCTCGAGGCAACTCCTACATCATCTCAACTGAGATGTGCAATCAAGCTCAGTGTCCTCTTGCATCTGTGTACTGGAGATTAGTTAACAACCCTAATTAATTATGTGGTGCTCGTCTTAATATTAATTTAATTAGTGAAATGACTTTATGAGATTTTATTGTAATTATTATTATTAGCATTGGTTGATGAAGTAGTAGATGGGAGAGATAAGGTAGTTGAGGGACAATATAGGAGATGGTGGTTGGAGGGATAGAGTTGTTGGGGAAGTTAATGAGGGAGGAGGAGGATAGAGAGGAGGGAGGGACTGGAAGAGGATCTCATTTTTATTTGAGAATTTTTGAAAGAATGAAAGGAGAAGGTGGAGGAAAAAACAATTTTGTTTGTATACACGTATTTGGTTTCTTAACTTACTTGAGGACTGTTTTTGCTAGGAGTTTTGGAGCTCGGGGGCTAGAAGCCGTGGGAATTAAATTTGGGAATATGGGATTTGTTCTGTGGTTGGGAGGTTAGTCCTGAGTTTGAAATGAGGAGGAAGAGCTTCAACTTGGAGTTGAGAACAACATCAGTTTAATTATTATTTATTATCATCTATTATGATGTGTTCTATTATTATTATGTTGTTCATTTTTTATTATCTTGAATATGTTATTCTATTTATCATGTTGCTCATTTTTAAATTCTGCTGAACATTGATTTGTTATTATGCTGAATAGAGAATAGTAAAGAAATTATGATATAATTTCTATATTTAAAAGTTATCTTTATAAAGGCTTTGTTTGGACATTTATACACATGAGATATCTCAAACCCGGTTTCCTTGACACAGACTTGACTTCTGAGATTTTGTCTTTTTCATTTATAATCTAATTTGGGTTGTTACAAGCATATTACCATCAACTGAATCATCTTGCAAAATAAAATCTTTTGATTGTCCACCTAAATTGTAGCCATCCCTTGAAAGCCTCTTTGTTACATTGGCCAACCTTGACATCTCAGAATTACTTTTACTGTTTCTCATCTCCTATTCTCACTCCAACTTCTATATTTATATTTCTTTTACCTGTATGAAGATCTGCAATGCCTTTGCTTTCTCCTTCTTGGTTAGAATCATCCTCCGACCTTCGAAATCTACTTGTATTTTTTATCAGAGTATCACTTTGGGAAAGCAAGGAAGTAACAAACCCTATTCTTAACTCTTTCCTTAGCTCTCCACACAAATATCTTACACCCTGAAATCATTCTTTTGAGTTGCGCCTTCCTTTTCCAGTTGCTTCATCAAAGAACCAATTATGGGCGAGTTCCATGATGGGATCGTAGAAGGATCCCTGAGTGATCTCGATCTTTGAAGAAGAATTAGCTCCTTCATAAGTGAGCTCTTGGTTGACATGACTGTTGATTTTTGCATGTGGATGTGATTCTTCAAATGAATACAATTAGGAAATGTACATGGTTTCTCAAATGCTCCTAAATATTGCAATCCCTTTCACGGAGAGCTTTGGAGGCAACAACTCCATGGGTCGTTCTGGTCATGATCAAAGTAAAACAACAATTGGACTCTTAGTAGTTCGTGGGGACGACCATGGGATGCAGATGAGCTGGGCATCTTGCGTCTTAGATAAGCCCTGTGAAGCACTTAATGAATACATGGGCCTACCCCAAACTGAAATTTGCGGACGATAAAATGAGTGTAAAATCTCTCTACTCGTTCACCCAAAGTTTGTAACATACGACTTGATCGGCTTGAACAGTCGTGTATTATTTCAGAGTCTATTTCGAACTCAAGAATCTAAAATAATGCAACCTCCTTCCTCGTATATCCCTGAGAAATGTGAAGGCTTCGAACAATTCCTCCTCAATTATGGTTTTCATCACTGCTGTTTATCACCGGTTGAGTATTAATCTCCCCACCAACGATAGAAGCCACATGGAATGCTGAATGCCAGAGCCCACTTAAAAGATGAATTTAGAACTTAAAATTTGACCGTAAAATATTTAAATCATCAAATTTCATTTTTGCAATAAGAAACACCAACAAAATCCCCCGATAGAGTCTCAATCAATTCGCAAAGCCTCATAATATGAGACAATACTTTAAGCTGTTAACATACAATTAGAATAATGTCAGGTCGAATACATTAAATGGATAACGAATAATTTATGCATTAAGTGAAGCATATTTTTGGGAATTACCCAGCCTTGAGAACACTGCATCTTCCATCTCCATCCCTGTCGCAAAAGCCTAACTTCAAGAGGAGAAAGCAACAATCATATTTAATTACTCCCATGGCCTAATTTTACTTACTGAAGGCCCTTATGCTTTAATACGATAACCTCCTTGCAAATGTTGACCCATAGTTGATGCAACTAATAAATGACTGGTACCCTATCCTCTTTAAAGCTAACCTACCTATCCTTAATGACATCTTGGGATACCACGTTTCTCGCCAATTTCACCTAATCGCAGTAGTTTAAATGCCCATACTATTGCTACTCTGTCAGTTTCAAATGCAGGATTCAAGCCATATCATCATAGCATACTTATTGATCGTTTTCAACTTGCTTTATCATTAAGAGTTGTTTCTCTTCATTCGACTTGTACTCTTCTTGAGAAAATTCCAAATTCCAAGTTAGAAAAAATATAAATGCCTCAAGGTTTTAACAATCATGAATGGAAAATCCATCTAAGACATCTAATTGATTCATCACACTTGCTTTAAAAATTTAAATAATGCCTTTAAGTAGCTCAATTTTAAATAATAGTCAGGGTATCAAGGTGTTAAGTTCATTTAGATAGAATTTTCAATTGGTTAACTCTAATATTTTATATCTAATATTATATCTAGCGTGTATTTTTCCTTCCCATGAATATTTTGTAGAAAAAGTTCTCAAGATTCCTGCAAAAACTCAAATCACTATAATAAGTTGAAATGATATATCTGCAGAACTGCAAGAACCATTTTCAAGAACAACAAAGTGCGATAGAGTGATACTCATTAAGTTGTAATTTATTTGATGAGTGTGCAATCAATCTTTGTCATTATCAACTACATACGAAGGCCTCATGCCTTGCAGTTAGTTGTATTCATCTTCATTTGGTTAAAACAACACTGCTCAATATCTGACTGTCGAGCCTCATACTCTATGTTTCCATAGTACAACGACTTCATCGCTAACCCTCGCTCTGCATTGAACACCATTGTTCCTTTTTGTGTAGAAACCCTAGAACAGATCATTTGTTGGGTTGTATGAGTGGATCTTGTACGACCACATGATTGCCTTCTTTTGAGAACTGTTGAGAGCTCGGACGGGCACAACCCATATTCATTTCGATGATGAAATTACTACTAGCATTATTCCTTATACACATGTTGAGTATTATTGGGCCTTTCATTACCTCCAGGTAGATGTAGATAGAGGATAGTTTTAATCCATTAGATGGTGGGGATGAAGAGAAGGAGTTCAAATGGGTGAATGTGAATGGATCGCACGCAGTTGATGTTGCTTGGATTCCCAACAAATGGAAAGGAATAGCATAAACCAAGAGGCACATAAACGCATTGTTAAGGATTCACATGTGCCCTTTCCCTTATATGGGGCATTGGTAACATTATCAAATAATCGACATCATCAATTAGAAACCCCCACTTTCTCCCGGACCCCCCAAAAGAAGAATCCGACAATTTCTGCAGGGCTCCTACGCACCCTCCACCTGCAGCTAGTTCCTGCCAGGCGGTTAAAGGAGGGATCTAGACAATGCAACTGAAGGATAAGCTAAAATTGTCACTTTGATCTGCAAAACACCACCAAATTTCCCAATGCTCTTACTGATGGATTACAGATTTACGCTTCATGCCATTAATGCAAGTAAGTAGGAATTGGCCATTAAAAAAATGGTGTATATATATATTATATATATATCATGAATTTGTGGAAATGATAAGTTCTTAACAATCTGCATGCATTAGAATACCTAAAACCACGGTATTTTTTAAGGATGATGGGAAGGAACTCAGATAGTCCTATCTGAGAAGTCTATCTAAAAATGGGAAATATTTAATGATGATGGGAAGGATCTCATATAGTCCCATCTCGAGCCACACGATAGAAATCCAAATCCAAAAGTTCTTCAAAGAATGAGTAACAATGATAACATGAGCCATTAATACTTTACGTAGAGTGCAAGCCAAAATCATGAATAACATAGTTACTACCAACAATAGAAACTCGGAGTTCTCATTTTTGGAGGTCAATTTTTTACCTGGATTTTAAAATGAATTTTCTTAGGTAGCACCCCCTCTCTATTTTAGATGATTTTTGATATTTTCGATTTTTCAGTCTGATGTTTCCATTATTTTTTTAAATGCGCCTTTTTCATCTATTTTCAATTTTTCTAAATATGTATGTTTGTTGTTTTTTTATTCTAACTCCGTTTTTAGACATTTTTTCATGCTTCTTTCAATATTAAAATGTTTTTACTGTTTACTTTTTGGAGATTCACGATTTTTTCCTTAGAATTTTTTCTCTAACAATTAATTTATTGTTCCATACTTTTAAATATGGTGAAAAACATCATTTTTAACAAATTTTTTACAACACTTCAATAAATAAAAACATTGTAGTTAAATAGCACTAATTTTAAATACTTATAAAAAGAACTACACATTTTATAGCCATATATCATAAAAATATATTTATTTTGTTTATATTCCTTAAAATAAACATTATTTTAATTTTAAATAAATAAAAAAAAAAAAAAAAAACTAAATTTATAAAAAAAAATTATTTCATATTTTCGCTACATTTGAAGTAAAAAATGACAACATTTAATCAAATTTTCAATATATAGTGATTCACATACAAATAAAGCGAAAAAAAAAAAAGATTCACATCGAGGAAAACAAAGAATACATCTTTGTATTCTTATTTTCAAATATGAGAAACAAATCATTCGAGTTATAACTTGTCAAAATTTCTCATTGACTCTAAATTAGAAATATAGATTGCACACCTAGTCGGACCCTAGATTTGAAATTTCAAGAGATTATCACCTATTATGATTTTACCATGCACCATTATCTGATAGAAAATGTTGACCTTGGGTAGTTCGTCAAAGTACCAAATATGATTCCATATACTTGATCATTGTGGGAGTGATTTTGATTATAACGGGGAGAGGTAACCTCTTTTGACATTGTAATATTTCAAACCCCATCCTCTACGATCTATTGTAATTACATTTCTAGGAGTGCATCCTTTGAGGTCATCATACAATAATTGGACATATGGAAGGAGATGTGTTGGTGTCTCTCCTATGAACCATTTCAACCATTGATCTATTGTCTCTTCGCATTCAGAATTATCAAACAAGGTTTTTAAATTTTGCTTATCCATTCAATTGTGCAGAGGTGTTAACTCAATATTTTTCTCTAGAGGTTCATTTCCCATGGTGTTATCTATCCATATAGAGATTAATTTTCTATTTCCCAAAATCCACATTAATTTATCATAGATTAAAGGAGTGGCATATTTAATAACTTTCAAAATGGATAAATTCTTTTTATTTTAATAACTCCATTAATGCACCGAAGTCTTCCAACAAAGAAGTAATTCTTATGTAGAACATTCTTCCACCAATCATACCTTCTTGATACCAATCTCCATATTATTTTCACTCTCAAAGATAGATTGATTATGGAAGGATCTCTTATTCAATATCCCCCATGTTCTTTTGTTTCTCTAACTATGTTCCAATTTACAAATGAGTTTTTGTATTTGTCTTCCCACCTTAAAGAATTTTTCTTCTTTCCTTATTGTGAGATACTTATTGCATATTGGCTCCCTTTAGGGATAACGTATGGAAAATTAAAAATGGGCAATGTTGATGGTACCTATTTAACAAGAACCAGTCGTCCAACTAGGTTTAGCCACTTTTCTCTCCATTGTGCAAACTTTTTTCTGATTTCCTCTAAGACATTTTTCCAAGAAAATGTTGTTGGATTTGTCAAAAAATTGGCATTCCTAAATACTTAAAGGAGGTCCATGTTTCTTGATGAGTAAACATAAGAATCCTAGAGATTAGCTAAAGTGTGTGTTGACTTACATTCCAACCATATATTTGACATTTATTGTCATTGATTTTACGTCCTTAAAAGTCTAAGAACATGTCCAGAATTCTTTTAAATCTTCTTGCCATTATAGTGAAGAAGAGTATTGTCCATAAATTTTGAATGATTTAGAAATTTTGTTTCTCTAAACATCTCCTACTATATCTTCTTCGACATCCTTTTTTTTTTATTTAAGAGACTCAACCATTATGATGTATAACAGAGGGGATTAAGGAAAACTGAGTCCTCTGGTCCCTTTAAAAATATATATTGGTCTTCCATTAGATAGTAGTGTTATCCAAGATGTGACAATGCAAGATGATACCCATCATATAAAAGATGAACTAAATCGAAACTTATGAAGTACACCAAAAATAAGTGAATCTCTAACTATGTCAAATGCATTTACCATTTCTATATTTATGATCCTTGTTTATTGTTGGCTTGTTGAATGACAACTATTTCTAACGAACTGACTGATATTGTCCACAATCTATATTCCCTTGATGAATTCCCCCTTGGTTTTCTGGGATTACTTTATGTAGAAGTTTTTTTCAATGTGTTTGCTATAATTTTGTCAAAAATTATGATATGAGCTTGATACAAGCGAAAGAGACAAAATATGGAGGAAAAGACAAGGTTGACTTATTTGGAATGAGGGACAAAATCTTAGGTTGTATTACCTCTCGTTTCCCTATCTTTTAAATGTTACTAACATTATTTGAGATCTAGATTTTTGGTGAAATTCCAATATGACAGATGAAGTGTGAAATAAGTTTGGAGCCTTGTCTTGTTCCTTACTACATGTGTGCACATTAATGATATCTTCTTTTTTTTTTTTTTTAACTTGAAATTCCCCTCCATATATATGGAGATGGAATGTTTTCAAGAATTTAAGTTTTTGTTTCGGGGTCTACTCCTTCAATTTCATCAAGTCCCAAGAATTCTCTTTGGTTTCCTTCTTCATCTCTTGGAAGAACTTTGAGCCATGTCTTCCTTTATGATTTCCTTTACATTATTTCTTCCGATGCAGAGGAGATTAAATACGTTATCTGTCATTCACTCCAACTTTGGGAACCTCTGATGAAGCGTCTAGGAGAATAATAATTTTGAGAGTCCCCACGTTGGAGCTTGGCCTCATCATAAATCGGGACCAACATCTACACATATTTGAGAACCATTAACCACTGTACAGACTAGGAGGGAATGATTATTGATTACATTTACAAGATCCCGATTATGTGAGGCGAGACTCTGATAGTAGCCAGTGAGGAGAAAGGTGTAATAAGCAGTGTGTTAGGAGCAGAGAGGCATCTGAATCTGGTGCTTAATAGGAAGGAATGGGATTTATAAATATTGGCTACAAACGGACCATTTCTTCAATTTCTACCCATGGATGGATATTATTTCATTCCCTCCAAATTCCCTTGATAAACACAATGGGGCGGTTGCTTGCCTTTACAACTGTTTGTTGAATCAAAATATTCTCCTTATCATATGTCTGGATCAAATAGCATTTTTGTAATATTGTTTTGTCCTCTCAAATTATTGTTGTCGTGTCCAACGTTGCTTGGACTTTAGTTACCTCTTGTGGGACTTGGAAGGGCTACATGAAGCGTGCTTAGCGTTCGAGGAGCTTTGGTTGAATAGCTTGACCCACAGACAGGAGATAATCTATACAGACATTGAGAGAACAAGTCCGAGAGAACATTATTGGTCCCCGTGGCAGCTCAGGCTTTTCAAAACATGTTTTGTAAGCTTCCATTGTTTTAAAGAATATCCCACTAATATAACTACTTCCAGTTGAAATTCCATTTAAAGAACCAGAGGCAAGGGTGACAGGTTAGGGCCCTAGAAAGAGGTTCTGTGTGGTTTGTTGGTGTAATGTAGGTCCCCTTCTGTATGGTTCCATTATATTCGTATAGATTCAAATGATTATTATGGTACTAAATCCACCCAACGTGCATGTAACATGCACCCAAGGAAGAATACTATATTCTAATCAGCAGCATGGTATAGAGGAATTGAACGTCAGGCTTTTCCAGTGCTCGGTGGCTTTGGTTAATGATGGATAGAAATCTCAATGTAATCTTGATCTTAGTCAAGCTCTATATTATAAGTATGTGAAACAACTTTCTTATGTGTTCTTGTATCTCTTCTTTCTCGGGCTAGTAGCTAGCAGATAAAACACTGGAATCATAATGGTTTTTGTGTTTGGATGGTTTATTAGCCATTGGAAAAAATTATAATTTGGCCCAGATACCCAGGACCACGACCGAGGCTTCGCTTGTGAGAGGCAGGCGTCTTAGAGCATGTATTAGTGCCGTCACGAAGCGTCCTCTCAGCCCAACTGAGCTGGGCGTGGTCCACAAAGAGCTCTCAACACTAATCTTGCGTTCTTCAATCATTCTCATATATATTTACATGTTTATCATATTCTTCCATCCCTTCACTTCAGAAAATATGGCAACTTGTCGTACTGAGAGTTTCAAGAACTCGTTGTTTTGTATGCATTGTATCGGTAAAGGGATTGGTTCTCTTCGTTTCGTTCGAAGTGTGAATGAATGATACAAAGCACTTCCCCACTTAGACACAGAATCAATAACAGACCCGGTTACTAGAGGCAATGGTTAGCTATTGGAACCCAAAAATTATCATCTTTGTTCTAATAAGAATTAATCATCTTTGTTCGAATAAGAATTAAAGAGAAACGTGAATGGCAATTTTCTTATAGATACCTGGTATTTCATACCACACTTTGAGTCACACAGACCACGAAAACTCATCTGTCTTGCACTATTGCGAAATCGGTACTCACTAACACGTCCGACTCACAGCACTACATGATAGCGACTTTGATTGAAAAACTCAAATAATCAACTATGCTGAGCGAGGAGGGTATTCACTGATACAATCTGCGACTCACAACAACTTGCATTATCGCGCGATTTACTGAGAGAAAACCATCATCCCTTTGTATTTGTTTGAAGGCGGGGATAACCACTATACGTCTGAAATGTTATGTATATGAAAGGTAGTTATATTTAATAGGATGTAGCCATTTCTAGTTGCGATTTCCAAATCGCTCCATCCTACTAGGAGTTATGGAAATGTTGTGTGAATCTTTGCGATGCTTTACTAATGGGATCATTATAAAACTTTGAGATGTGTTGCTTTGTTGAAGCACCCATAGTCTGTCTATTTTCGAATTATGGTTCTAATGGTTGTCATCTCTGTCTTCTTCAAAACTATTTTCTACCGTTACCTTATGTATTATTTTAACTTGTTTTAAATGGGTTTAAAGCAATGTGAAGGATTTGTTTAAACAAGGTTTTAGTATCTGTTTTCACAGAAAATGGATGTAAGAGAATCTCTCAACATAACCCTTTGAAGTAAACCAAAGATATTGTAAACTTAAATGGAGTCTATGAGATAAGGATTTGGATTTTTTTTAAACAAGGTTTTTGGTATCTTTGTTTTTAGTAGAAGAAATGGATATGGAACTTTCCTCGAGCATAAATCCCTTTGGTAAATGCAAATGATATTATAAAATGTTTAAATTGGTTTAAACAGATAAGGAGTTTGAATTTTTAAACCAAGGTTTTGGTATTTTTGTTTTATATGTAGAAAATGGATGAAATGGTAGATGCTACCTGTACTTATAGCACCAAATCTATAATGGAAATTATTATTCCCACAAATATTGGCATAATTAGATTCCCCTCACAACAACTGTCCAGATTGAATTAACAGCAGAAATAATATTGAATAATATTATATAATCGGTTAACCTACACTACAAATAATACGGAAAATCTTGAGGAAGACCATCACGGTAAGCCTCGGTCGTTGCATGTTTGATTGTAATCTTACTTCTAATTATTTTCATTTTTTTCTTAATTGCTCTTGAAATTTATATAAACGGGCATGCATATATTAGGCATGGCAAAGCTATATTGGGCATATATTTTCATTTTCTTAATTGCTCTTGAAAATTATATAAACGGGCATGCATATATTAGGCATGGCAAAGCTATATTGGGCAGATATGTTTAACTTGTGGATTGGTTATTTTGGCTACAAATTTAAATATGATTCTCTAATATTAGACTGTTATGCATCGTTACCCAAATATTAAATGAAAGGAGCAGATATAACTTTTGTCTAATATGATATTACTCTAGCCAAGATTCCAAAGCAAAAGAAGGAAAACGTGTTGTTGTGTCTACAACAAGAGATCACCTATAGTTTGGTTGGTGAGCCTTTCTTCCAAATAAGAGGAAGCCATTGCTGAAATTTCTCGGTCATACTGCAGAGAAAAAAGGAATCTTTGTTATACCCCAATGTTTGCCTAGTTGGGTGTACCAAGTGTAGATTAAGGGTGGTGCCCTTTCCTTTTGCCTTAAGTCATTGGCATAAAAATAGCAAAACTTTCACTAAGCTTGATTTGTAATCACCGAGAAAACCATATTTCAGATAGCGCACAAACACTGAATAAGAGCGTAGAAGAAAAGTTAAATATCATTGCACATACAATTGAGGGATATAGGAAGGAGATAGAGGACTTGAAATAAAAACTTAATCCT